>CAJHQP010001042.1:0-35000 GCA_905132765.1 Moricandia arvensis
AGAAGAGATATGGCAAACATGAATGGATTGTTAAGACTGAGTTATGTATACTTTACAGCTGAGATATGCTTACTTTACGACTGAGTTATGATTTTAATACTCCTGAGTTATAATCAAATTATGGCTGAGTTATGCATACTTTACAACTGAATTATGGTTACAATACTCTTGAGTTATAATCAAATTGCGGCTAAGTCATGCATATGTTATGGCTGAGTTACGCATACGTTATAGTTATAATACAACTTTGTTATAATCAAAGGCTTAGTTATGGTTTTTAGTATGGTTGAGTTATGGTTACAATACGAATGTGTTATACATACGTTATAACTGAGTTATGGTAAGAATACATGCCTATAGTTACAATACATGCTATGAATCAAAAGGACCGAGTCGATCGAAAAGTGTAAAAAAGCCTCAAGATTAATCATTCAAACTTATTTTGATTCCAGAAATCAAAAAAGAAACTAAAAAATGAGTCAAGAGATTAGGGATCAAGAGACATATCAGTTACATAAACAACAAAGATCTAAAAAAATCGAAACTCTAAGACAAATCTACTGCAGTCGTCGTCATTGTTGTCTTTTTCTTCGATGGTGGTCGGTTAAAGAAGAAGCTTCCTCTCCTTCAGTGTCATGTATGGTGGTCTGACATCCTGCTGCTCCCTCTCTCATCGAATTCATTGTGTTATAGAAAAGGAAAGAGTCAAAGAGAGAGATGAAAAAGTTAAGTCCCGTAAATTGTAAGAAAATGAGAGAGTTGAACAAAAAAAATTAGAAAATGAGAGAATGATTTTTGACCTTTATATTTCAGTTAATCAATTACCATTAATTGTGATCTTTGAAAAAGAAATATAAACCAATAAAAATGAAGGGTGAAGATAGACAAAAAGATAATTTTGAACCCTTAAATTAAAATCAAATAATGGTCATGAAAAAGCAATATAAATTGTCTTTTTTTTAATTCTTTTTAATCTTTTTAGATTTAAGAAAATGTTAAAATTTTAATATTGTGTTCCGCGTTTACGGA
The DNA here is from genome assembly GCA_905132765.1 of Moricandia arvensis. Lineage (NCBI taxonomy): Eukaryota > Viridiplantae > Streptophyta > Magnoliopsida > Brassicales > Brassicaceae > Moricandia > Moricandia arvensis. The sequence goes on from CAJHQP010001042.1 coordinate 1,030, forward strand.
ATGGTTTGTTCCCGCCCAAAATATGGAACGCCGCGATAAAAATTACATATGACGGCTGATTTATACGAATGTTCCAGTTGACTTATACCATTCAGATACGATTTAGGGTTTATGGTTTTAGGTTTAAGATTTGCGGGTTTATGGTTCTTATGTGTGTCCACTGGAAAAACATAAGAAAGTACACACATTCTAAGTCAAGAAACTATCTCAAGATAAGTTAAAGTTTCAACTTGAAAATTCAAGAAAGTACACAAATATATAGTTTTAAGTAATTGTAAGGGTACATATATGTCAAGATCAAATTAAAGTCTCAACTTGGAAATTCAAGAAAGTACACATATTCAGTTGATTTATATCCACTTAATATTGATATGAGGTGATTTAATATAACTTTATAGGTACTTAAATTTTTTTAGGGTATGTTTGATGTATGAATGAGTTATATAAATGACATGGCTGGGTTATATAAACGATATGGCTGAGTTATATAAACGTTATGACTGAGTTATATAAACATACCATAAATAAAATACAAAATAAAAATACCATAAGTCAAATAGGAAATAAAATGTTCATCTGATAACATCAAAAGTTACACCAAGCGCTAGACACTTGAAAAACTTCAATGAATATACCTGAGTCTCGACAATTGTCGATTTGGGTGTTTTGTGAAATGTGAGTATACGCATGTATGGATTTTATCATGTTAACAATTTGTGGATCATATGCTTCACCCGACCACTGAGGGAACAATTCTTTGACATCCTCCTTTATAATCATTTTCCTCACATGCACCTACAACAATAAGTCATAACTCAGCCCTCAAATAACTCATAACTCAGCCATCAAATAACTAATAACTCAACCATCAAATATATCATAACTCAGTCATCAAATAAATCATAACTCAGCCATCAAATATAACATAACTTAGTCATCAAATAACTCTTAACTAAGCCATCAATATATCATAACTCAGCGATCAAATAACTCATAACTCAACCACAAAATCAAAAAAAAAACTCAAATTAAAGTGTTGAAAGTTACCAAAGAAGATGATTTCGAGATGACGCTTGCGGAGAAGACGATTACGAACGATTGGGTTGAAGGCGGTTTTGGAGAAAACGAGTCCTGAGAAGACATTTTTGGAGAAGATTTTCGACGAAAATAACGATGGAATTTAATAGGCGTTTCATTGCCTTCTCACTCTTTTAATAACAAATATTAGTGACATGGATAATAGTTATTCGTGATGTGAATTTTTTAATGGTTTTAATCATTTTTAATATAAATAACCTTAATTATAAAAAGTAATTAAGAGTGTTTATTGTAATTTATTAGGAGTCTACAAACATTCTAGTAATTTTCAAAAGATGTATCATATTCTAATCATATAACAAATTATCTATGCTATTTTAGTAATTTTCTCTCTTATTTAATCAAAAATATGTACCAGTAAGTGCTTCATGTACATTTGTTGGAAGTAACTCGGCAAAAGCGAATGGAAGTAGTATTTGCATAAACACCTGACTCTTCATTTTAGAGAACTTTTGACCTTGTTCAACACATGTTGAGAGATTTGAAACATATCCATCAAGGAACTTCACTTCTGATGCAACCTAACTATACAAAGTCATCTTTGCTTCTGTTGGCAACTGGAAGATTGGAACTCGAACCTTTACATTGCTCTTGATATGTAACTCACTTATTGAGCAAATATCAGGTAAGTCCAACCTTGACTTTTTTTGTCTTTGTCTTCCCTTGGACGTTTAGTATTGTATTCATGATGTCATTAAAAAAGTTCATCCTCTATATGCATCACATCGAGGTTGTGACGTAAAAGAAGATCTTTCCAGTAAGACAGCTCTCAAAATATACTATTCTTTTGTTAATTGTGAGTGACCCCATACTCATTAGGCATATTTCTAGGACATTCTAGTTTCCTCCACTCTAATCTGTTTTCTGAGCTCTGTAATAATCAATTTTCTCTTTGATTTGGTCTCCACTTAAATATAGAGGAGGAGTGTCTGACAAATCTTTTGTACCTAAACAATGTCTTGTTTCTTCGGTATGGATGGTTAAGGAGAAGAAATCAACGATGACAATTTAACCAATATGTCTTCCTACCATTCTTCAGTTGAATAGTATCTGTCATTCCAAGACAATATGGACAAGATAATCTTCCATGTGTTGTCCATCAAGACAACATCCGTAAGCAAGAAAGTCACTTATGGCCCACAATAGAACTACCTGCATCGTAAAACTGTTTTCATGGAAAAAGCATACATCCTCACCCCTGCTGATCAGAAATCCTTCAGCTATTGTATAAATGGCAGAAGAAAAACATATAGCGACCATTTTAGATGCTTCGGACCAAAGGCTACTAATATGCTCAAAAATAGAAATTCTTGTTCCATGCACATCTCTAGTGGCAAGTTGTACGGTGTAAGAATGACTGGTCACAAAGAATATTGTCTCCCAGACATTCCAAATGGACTAAATCGCAAACATTCCGAATAATTCTAGTAAAATATGGGTGTAACGTATTGAAATATTTCCACGCTCTTGCATATGATGGATGAGCGACCTCGCAATCCCTCTTGACCTGTTCAGCATTCCATCTCGTCGCTCTAGCAGTCCTCTCAGATTGATATAATCGTTCAAACTGTCTGTAATTGGTAGGTACCACATCCTTTGGTACCATACCCTATTCTTTCCACGTCCTTGCGGTTTGAATCATGGCTTCTTGCAGAATCGACCATCTTCTAGCTACTCATCGTCTCTCTAGTAAATATGAAGTTATTGATGCAAACATTTATCATGTCCGAAGCCAACCCAAGACTATAAATTAATTTTTGAATCTCATAATAAGATTCAGCTGACACGTTGTCTTTTGGCAAATACTCTTTAAAAAATTCGGCCCATGCATCCATGCAATTCTCAGGTAAATTATCATCTATTTTAATAATACATCATCCTAGCTACTATAGACAATTTAGAGAGACTTTCTCTGTAACCACTATTGATTGGTTGATCTGCAGCTATAAAATTTCAAAAAAAAATTTTGCATTCAAGTTAAGTTCTTCAACAATTCCAGTTCCATCAGCTCTTGGTGTAGTTGTTTCTAGAAATGCATCAGTAATCATGTCATGAACGATATCATAATCTACCATATGCTCCTCTTGATGGTAACTATATTCATTATGCAAATGATTTGGTTCTTCATTATTACTATCATCCTCAAAATTACTATTACTACTACTAGCTTCATTTCCACCATAACCCTCTCAATATTGAAACCAAAAATTGTAATATGGTGTAAAACCTATGTTTATTAAATGCTTCCATATAGTTTCATTACGAAATTTTTTTGTATTCTTGCACTTTTGACAAGGACATAACATTTTACCGTTTTCATGCGTGATTGGTGTGTGTACAGCATGCCTTGTACATGAATGTCTTTACCCCGTCGAGAAATGCATCTGTCACTCTACCATCACAATCTATGTGCGTATATATCCAACGCGTAACTCATAAATATTTATACCATCAGACATTTTTTTCTTGATTTTTATCTTTTGTTTTTCGTTTTTGTGTTTAGGTCTTATGATAAAGGACATATATATATATATATATATATATATAAAATTTTAGAGTTTGGTAGGTAAAGATGTAACAACGGATCTACAAGGAAATTACTTACTAGTGTTTTACAACACTATAACATTTACTTTACAACTAATTTATATTGTAATCAGTATGATAAAGCGCACTATAAACATGTTTTCACTAAAACCAGCGGTCACATATTTTTCATAAAGTTCTTGTAAAATTAGAAGGATCTTACGAAATTTTTTTTTCCTCTTCAAAATCCTGTAGTTTTACATTTTCCTTACGACGGAATAGTTGCTTTGTAACTTTACAACTACTTTACCACAAAATTCACTTCTGTCGTAAAGTTCTAATAATTTACTCGTACATTTATGAGAAACAGTTTTTCTCATAATATATCTTCTTTATGGGCACATTATTTGTAATGGGAACGAATTTTTGAAAATCAAAACAGTTGCTAAATATATAATAAAAGTGATATTATTTTAATATTATTAAAACAATTTTCCTCTTGATATCTATCTCTGTTGGTTTTAATATTAGATATTTGTTGAAATATCATATTTTAGTAATTAATTAAGAATATTTATGTGTGTAATCTTAACAAAATATTTATATTAATTGTATAATTATTTATGGTCGAAAATATTTTTTCTTTAATGGTTGAGGAATATTTTGATATATATATATATATATATATTATTTCTAAACATTGGAGAATATGAAGAGATATTATCTAACTTGTTAGATTTTGTTGAGTATTACTAATTTGCATGTGAAACATGAAGTAATATATCAATGTTAAAATCCCAAAATTCAGATTGCTCTCATTTTGAAGGATTGCAAAATTTCAACCAGTTACGGTATATAATAGTAGTCTATGTTTTAATGTTAAAATGAATATCTTGATAGTTTTTTAGTTACATTGAATGATATACTGAGAAGTATTAATTAAATATTGAGAATATGGAGGTATATTTCTAAGTTGTTATATTTTTGTTAAGTTTAAAATATTTTTATATTTATTTTTATATATTTAATAGACTTCATATAAAAGTTTTTGAATTTATCTAATAGCATATTTTTATTTTGTATTGGTGTACATATTGTTCTTTTCAAATTTTAAACCTTTTTTAGAATTTAATATCCAAATTTGGAAAATATATGTATTTGATCAGTAAACTAAATTTTTAAGATAGAAAATTATATTTATTTGACTATAAACTGAAATACATGTTAATATATGTTAGTTGATCGTTAAACATAATCAGCATTTTGCTGTAAAAATATAATTTTAATATAGTTCATATTTAATCTTCATTCTAGATAATTTATGTCATATAATAGAGTAGGAGGTGTTGAAAATCAAATAACATTTATGGATGAATTTTATTATGTTGAATGTAAATACATAAAAGTAAGAAATAACTACACTGTAAGATAGCTTTAAGTTTTTAGTAACACTATAAGGTAGTTTCCACTCCTCGTACACTTTCTCTTCTCACAATACATGTTTCACTTCTTTTAGTTTATGGAATAATTAAAATATAACTAAATGGGTCTTTTATTTTTTCTCTTCGTCTTCTTCCTCCCAAGCTTTCTATTTTTCTAAATTGAAATATGATTCTTCAGATTATTTTTACAAAATAGTTTGCATATTATTATCATCTTTGTTACTCAATCTATCTTTTAAGATAGGTCAAGGTGCATCTTTGATGATGGTGTAACACTGACATATAAGATAACGACAACAATGGCAGAGACGTTATCGATTGGGCGTAACGACGACAAAGACATATGACGGTGGAACAGTGTCAACTGCGAATACGATGCAGAAGATCCACCATCCACAATGAACCAGACCATGCTTCTCTTCCCTGATCGTCGGCGAGCCAAGCCTAATGTCGTTCTCCATCATTACCTCTGAATTGAAACTCAACAACAATGACCAAATTTATGATAATTTCATTTTTGGTTCTTAAATTTCTTGTTTCTTATAATTTGGCCTAAAAATCTTAAAACATGTAGATTTTTCTTTAATGTTTTTCTTTAATTTTAGATTGTGCAATGAAAAACATATCTTCACTAAAATCTCTAAATGCATCCTAAAATAACATAAATGAACTAAATTAAGAAGCTAAAAATTATTATAATCATGATATATCATTGAACCACCATCAACATTAACAAAGTAAACATGTTCCATTAAAGTTCCAACATAGTAATTAACAACAATGATTTTGAAATCAACTATTAATCTTTGTGTATTCTTGCATCTCACTTGCTAAAACATCTACATAATAATACAATTGGATCTCCTTAAGATATTTGTCCCATGTTGGTGCGAGAAGAAAGTAAAGCACTTTGAGAAAAGTTTTATTTTGTTATTAAATTATATTACTCAACCCAGTTAACTTGAGAATCAACTTCATAATGCTTTGTATAATGATATGAAAGTAATAGTCTACTACTATTTCATGTTTGAATTGACTTTTCTAATTTTCTAGTGTTGTTACACTACTATATTTTGCTGTACACATGTACGCTACCAACCTTTAATGTACACATGTACACTAACAGATGTACACACCTTTACAACATATTGGACATCTAAAATATATCTCAAACATATGTGTACATGTAAATATCTGATAAATTATAATATGTATATTGTACACGTTAGCCCTTGTAGATAATAAAATACATATGTACACATGTAAATTTTTGTTGAAAGTATATATGTTAAACACGCAAACACCTTCAGTTGTATTTTAAAAAAATACTAATATATGTGCACAAGTTCAGTGATATGCAAATATAATGGAAATTTTCCAAACCTAACTTTCAATACTTAACCATATTTGTCTGTGAAATATTTTTTTTGTAAATCTTATCACATTGATTTGTTTCAATATGGGAGTATGCTTCTATGTAGAAAGATTTTTCTTTTATCTTTTATATAGATGAATTGGTGGTTGCTTACTAAAAATACAAAAATCTATAATAAAATTGATTAAGTACAAATAAAAATGGTGTACATGACAATAGGTGTACACATGATGTTGTGTGTTATTCATATCTAATGGTTTTTAACTTTGAAAAGCAATCAAAAGACCAATGACAATTCATGCAGTTATGAGAATGTACCGGAACAATCAAGATATTTATAGGTTATTTTTGAGACATATGCACAATTAACAAGTTTTGATTAAGTTGAAATTTCAGATTTATGGTTATGGCCAAATAACGTTTTAGTGAAATGTTTTACAGTGTGTACATGTGAATCTTTCTCCCAAATTGATTGGTATACATGTGAATCGTTATACATGAGGATAGTCAAATTTTTGTGTACATAGTGTCTCGTACATATGGCTATATACATATATTATTATAAAATTGTACACACGAAATGACTCATATCTCAGTGATATGGTATAATTTTAATGATATTTATTATTTTACTAATATTTAGCATTTCATTTAGCTTTAATATATATATATATATATATATATATATATTATTTTTGTATTCATTTCCACATAACAAAGGTTAAAATGCATATTTGAAAGCTTGGACCAATGATGCAAAAAAATAATAATATATTTGTTTGGTCTAGATTGCACATTTAAAGTCTCAAGACAATTCGTGAAGAAATTTTAACATATTAGAAGTTTGAGAGAAAATGGACGGGTTATTTTGTGTACACTTTGTGTCGTGTACACATGTACATTAAACATGAACCAATATATGTGAAGTTATGCACATATAGATGGATTGGTGGTTGCTTACTAAAAAAATACCAAAACCTATAATAAAATTGATCAAGTCCAACTGAAAATTGTGTACATGACAATAGGTGTACACATGATTTTGTGTGTTATTCATATATAATGATTTTTAACTTTGAAATCAATCAATAGACCAGTGACAATTCATGCAATTATGAGAATGTAGTGGAACAATCAAAAATTTTATGGGTTATTTTGAGTAAACATATGCACAATTAATAAGTTCTGGGTTAAAAATAAAATTATTCAAAATATTAAGGACCAAAGGTGTAAAAAACCCAAAATGGGCCATTGATATTATCGAGCTTCTACAGGCGGCGTGAGAGATGAGGTCACGACGCTGAGAAATTCGTTAAAACACAACATAAGAGATGACGAGATGAATCAAAGTGTCGAAGGAGATGACAAAGAAGATTACGATAGATTTGAGCCTTATACGAGATAGGCGAAAATGAGAAGCATTTGTGGCAAAACTTTGTTCATATCAACTTTGTGTTCAGGTGACGCCGGCGCAACGAAAATCCGACCAAATGATCATAGAAAGACCACGACGACCGCTCAACTTCTTTATCTGCATCCTCTTTTACTATTAAAACTATTATTTTCCAGATTTTTTTTGAATTTGTTTTGCCGTTAAAATATTTTCTCTATTATAGAAAGAGAAAGAAAAAAAATTATGAGACCTAGTAGACAAAGAAAGAACGAAATTAATTGTAAAGAGAGAAGAAAAAGAAAGAGAAATGGTGGGTCCTATTAGTTAAAAACTCCACTCCTCGTTTATCTATAGTCCAGATAAATTACTTTAGCACCTAAAACTGCCTTTAAGTGTAATAAAAACTTAAAATTTGCTTTACAATGTAAATCACTCTAAAAGTAAGGTACTGTTATAACAGCCATTCCACGTGTAAGGCTTTGCTTTTTGAGATAATTTTTGAAAAAAATATTGGAGACGATATAGAGCGTAAGATTTAGTTAGAATATAGACAACTTTACTTCAGTTTACGATTAAAAACGTGTCTTAAATGTTAATGTGGCACCAAAAACAGAACGACGAAAAATCTTGGCAACTTTTGTTGGTTTATAAAACCGGCTTGTGGTTACTTGTAAATGCGGAGAAGGAGCGGTGACTTCATTTGAAAGACAAATTCCGAGTTCACTACTTTCTAAACATATTCCTGAAATTCATTTAGCTAGGAGACTTATTATTGGTGATGAATTGCATGTAACGGACTTATCCCTAATTTTACTTATATTTTCAGTTAATTCATTTTTCGTCCAAAAACTCTTATTGCAAACCAAATAGTCTTACATAAACTGAACCAAACCGAAATATACCGAATCAAAGTTTTAAAGAAAAAACGATAAAAATTAAGAAAGATTAGGAAAACCCCAAAATACTTACACCATATAGAATCCTACTCTTGCTCCCTCCCGGCCATACCTGAAAAGAGAAGAGTGAGAATAGTTTACTCAGTGAGGACATGTTCTAGCAACCCACGAACTCAGCTCAGGAAAACAATCAATCAACACGGTCATAAATAAACAAGATATATTATGCAGCAAAAAAACTAGCCGTAAGGACCTATGGCTTGCTCAAGGACGTCCCACTTCTTGTCGGCCTATCCTGAAAGGTCTTACGTGAACCACCGCCTCCCAACTTCTTAAATTGCTATCCGAGTCACAACCTCGTTGGCCCCTTCCGGCTCTGTCTGTCCCCTCGGTCCTAATAGCCATAATTATGCCACAACCGGGCATTGACTCGATCTTACAACACCCTTTCATATTTATATCTCGCCCTTTCGCGGTCATCGTCCATTCACGGTCTTATCACTTAACTCTCTGCAGGTACCTCCTGTTAGGCTATTGTCCCACGGGTACTCATCACATCCCTATCTAGACGACACCCGTTCTCGGTGTCACAAACAATACATCATTCACATTACTCATTCACATTTTCATTCTCATTCTCATTTTCAATCTTATTTTCATCACTTTAACATTAGTTCGATATCACCCTAACATGTCTAGGTGCTTTCATCACATCACACATATCACACATCTCAAGCAACCAAGATCTATCAAATATCACATCATTCAACACACCAAACCTAGATCCGATTAACAAAGGCCTAGTGTTTCGACGGATTACTCTACAGGAGACAAGTTCATGACCGGGTCCTCACCTTAGCTTGTATGTTGGCGTAGATATGGGTGGAGAGAATGGAAATGAGGCGTTAACACCATAGATCTGTTTTCCCCACAGATCTATCATATATCACATCATTCAACACACAAAACCTAGATCCGATTAACAAAGGCCTAGTGTTCCGACGAATTACTCTACAAGAGACAAGTTCATGACCAAGTCCTCACCTTAGCTTGTATGTTGGCGTAGATCTGGGTGGAGAGAATGGAAAGGAGGCGTTAACACCACAGATATGTGTTCCCCAACACAAGAGAGACGAGAGAAAGGGGTTTAGACTTCAGATCTGCCATTCCCAATGACAAAAAGAGGTTAGGGTTCTAGTCTTACCTTATAGATCGGATCGCAGATGGTTACACGCAACATAATCGAGGAGACAGCGACTCGGCGCTCGGGTTCGGTGGCTAGGGTTTAACACGCTGGGGTCGACGGCCGACGGTGACGAAGGTGAGTGGCCGGCAGTGTTCATCGGCGGCGTGGGCTGGTTGGCAGCGGCAAGAGGCGAGGGCGAGGATGTGCTCGGGCTGGGCTTCACTTGTGGTCTCTCTTGTGTGTTTAACCTAAGGAGACTGCTTCTTATATAGGAAATGCGAGGGTTAGGTCTAGGATTTCTTCTTGTTGGGCCTTCAGCAAGGGAGTTTCATTTTGGGTTGGGCCCAAGATGTTACAACTCTGGTCCACTAAATGGGAATTCGTCCCTGATTTCAACGTCACATTTGGGCTTTCCTCATCATCTCCAAACATTTCGGGGTGTCTGTCCCTCAACTGAGACTCGGGTTCCCATACGTCCTCATGGATTCCATCCTTTTCCTGTCAAACAAGCACCATTCATGTTCTCTTTCCGCTGATGTCTACTTCCTTTGTACTTACAATTTTTACTGGTCTACTAGTCAAGGAGAGGTTACGCTGCACATCTGCAGGTATATGAGGTAAGATTAGTTCGGGCTCTCGTACAACATTTCGTAGTACCAACACGTGGAATACATCATGGAAGTTTGAATATTCTAGTGGTAACTCCTAGCGATACGCTACTGCCCCGATCCTTTCCTTTATCACATAAGGTCCCATGTACCTGGGTCTCAGCTTCTTAAACTTACGGTTGGGTCACTCCCACGGAAGGTCTTCATTTTCAAGTAAACTTCGTCTACTACTTAGAATTCTAAGTCTTTCTGTTGTTTATCGGCGTAACTCTTATGGCGATCATGTCCCTCCTTCAGCATTTCCCTAAGGAGTTCTACTTGCTCAACTGTCTATCTAACCATTTCTGGTGTAATATTGCGTCTCTCTCCCACCCCCCCACTTCGGTCCTGCACAAGGGGGTCATGCATGGTCATCTATACAAGGCTTCATAAGGAGACATCTCTATGCTTGCGTGGTAGCTTTTATTGTACGCGAGCTCCACGAGTGGTAGGTACTCACCCCACTTTTCCTCCATTCTATCATGCTTGATCGTAGCTTGTCCTCTAGTGTCTGAAGGGTCCTTTTTGATTGTCCATCGGAATGAGGGTGGTACGCGATGCTGAGGTGTACCTTATTTCCCAAGGCTTTCTGGAATGCCTGCTCGAAGTTGGAAATAAACTTTAGGTCTCTGTCATATACTATGCTTACGGGCACTCATGTATTCATGCGCAAGCTTCTCGGCCCCATCGGTTTTCTTGATAGCCAAGAAGTGGGCCAAATTTTCCAACGGTCCACTATAACCCATATGGTGTCCCTATTCTTTGTGGTCCTTGGTAATCCCGTCACGAAGTCCATCTTCACCATATCCCACTTCCAATGAGGCAAGGGTAGCCCTTGATCCGTAAAGACTTGCACCTTTTCCCTATACAAGTACAACCGCCAGATTTTCATGGCAAATACCACTGCTGCCAGTTCCAGATCGTGCGGGGGGGTAGTTGGATTTGTGCTGTCATAGCTGCCTAAATGCATAGGCAATGACCCTCCCATCTTTCATTAGTACGCATTCCACTCCAACCCTGATGCGTCTGTGTAAACGGTTAATGGCCCCATGGCTTTAGTAGAACTAGAACCGGAGTTTGGGTCAATGCTTCTTTCAGTTGTCTGAACCCGTGCTCACATGCCTCCATCCACTCAAACGTAACTTCTTTACCAGTTAATTGAGTGAGTGGTTTCTCCACGGTGGAAAATCCTGGTATGGACTTACGGTAGTACCCTGCTAACCCAAGGAAGCTGCGAATTTTGGTTGTGTTGCTCGGTGTTGGCCATTTCGTAGTGGACTTTATCTTTTCTGGGTCCACCGACACTCCTGCTTATGTGATTGTATGGCCAAGGAATCCAATCTTCCTCTCCAAAAACTGCACTTACTAAGTTTTGCGTACAACCCATGCTCTCTTAACTTCTCTAATACTATGCGCAAGTGGCGGTCGTGGTCCTCTCGGTTCTTGGAGTAGATAAGAATGTCGTAAAAAAGTACGATAGCACACTGGTCCAGGTATTCTCTGAAGACATTGTTATTAGCCCCATGAAGGCTGCAGGCGTGGTGGTCAACCCAAGGGCATCACAACAAACTTGTAATGGCCGTAGTGGGTACGGAATGCCGTTTTCTAGATGTCTCCCTCTGATATCGGTATCTGGTGATAGCCTGAGGTGGGGTCAATCTTAGAAAACCACTTGGCTCCCTCTAGTTGGTCAATGAGTTCATCGATGTGTGGCAGTGGGTACTTGTTCTTAACGGTTATTTTATTAAGGGCCCCAGTAATCAATACACAGATGTAGGCTCCCATCCTTCTACTTGAAGAATAACACCGGTGCACCCCATGGCGAGTTACTCGGACAGATGAACCCCTTTTTCACCAACAACTCCAACTGCTTCTTGAGTTCGGCCATCTCCACGGGGGCTAGTCGGTAGGGAGCTTTCGAGACAAGGGGCCGTCCCCGGCTCTAGTTTGATCGTGAATGCATTGTTTTGACTAGGTGGGGTCCGTTCAATGGCTCGAACACGTATTTGTACTCGGTGGCTACGGGGATACTTCTTAGGTTGGGCGCCCTTGTCTCCCCCACCATTTCTATGGTCGGTAGGTAGGCCTCGCCACCTTTTCCTATTATTCTCTCAGCATGTGTCATCGACACAATGGTCACTCTGGTTTGGGTTCTCATCCCGTTAAACATAACTCATCTGTCCTCCCAAGGAATCCGAATGCACGCCTTGGCGCATCGACCACCGCTCTGTGTTGTGATAGCCATTCTATGCCCATGATTAATTTGTACCGCCTCAATTCTAATTCCATCAAGTCTCCAAGTAGGTTCTGTCGTGCTAGGATCACGGGTACTCCCACATAAACCCCTTTTGAAGTTATCCTTTCCTCTCCCACGGTCTCAACTCCGTCATCCTAGCGCTATAACCTCCTTCGAAGGTCCAAGTACGGGTGAGTCTAGGACTCATGAAACTATGTGTCGCCCCGTGTCAAAAAGAGTGTGCTTCGCCACTCCTCCAACCGTGACAAATTCTCCATATTTACTACCGCTAAGCTACTAGAATCTTACAGGACAAATTTTCATGCAGGAAATAAAAAGAATCGAGCAATACGTACCCGATATCAGTTCATCCCCGTCAGGATTCTCGCATGCGTACACGCGCGGTTCCCCTGGCTGGTCCCTAGGTTGCTGCGGCTGTGATCCCGCTGCATTTCCAGCTAGTGGCGTCCTACAGTCCTGGGCTATGTGTTCTTCTCGTTCGCACCGATGGCATCCTCTGGGGAATCCCCCTTGTTGACCCTGTTCTGCTTTTGGGAAAAATCTCTGAATCTGGCCCATATGTCCACAGGTGTAGCATGCTCATAGTTGACACTTTTCCTGGTGGGTTTCTCCAAATCTTCCGTAGGGAGCCCTTGTTGGGACGATCTCGTTGGCGGTCCCTGCGTCCCGGGTCCGTTTAGTACCCTAGTTTTGGCACAACTTGTTTTGCCAACGCTCCTCTTCTAGTCCGACCTCATGTTATGTCGCCTTCTCAATCAGCTCGTGGATGTCGCGGTAGTACCGCACGTTACAGCTATTCTTCAGCTCTATTATCATTCCTCTAAGGAAGCAACATGCCAGCTCCTTGTCAGTCAGGTAGTGACCTGCAAACCTTATGAGGCGGTTGAACTCATCCCCATACTCTGTCACAGTTCTCGTCCCTTGATGGATGTCTTGAAATTTATCCTCCATCTTCTCCACAGCCTCTAGGTGAAAGTACTTCCCTTTGAAGACACCCAGGAAGTTGTGCAGGTCAGCTCTTGCAACCCCTGGGCCCATTCTACCACCCTTCCCACCAAGCGAGGGCGTTTTCCTTGAAGTAATGGACTGTTAGTTCCTTGCAAAACTCTGGCGGGCACCAGGACGAGACGAAATTCCTCTCGAGCATTCACTTCTAGTTATCGGCGGCAATCACATCGGCTTTTCCATTGAAAAAAACATCTGCATATCCCTCATATGCCTCTTCATTTCCTAGTAGGTAGGTCCTTGGCTATGTGCCGGCGCAGGCGGCGCTGGTGGTAGTGGGTTCCTGCCCACTCTCGGTGGTATTGGCACAGCCCCAACTTCCACCGTCGCATCACCATTGGGAAATTGCCCACCGTAGGCTTCTTGATACCTCTGTAACTCTTCCAGGACGGCTGCATTCAGTGCGCCTGGTCCACCCACGGGTGCTCCTTCCACGGGGTTCCCATTTGCAGGTGCAGCTACACTTTGGCTTTCTGCCTTGTTGGAGGCCTGGGACTCGGATCTGGGGGCCCGTCATGCTGCTCTCTGGGCAGTCGTGGTTGCCAGTGCGGCTCTGGCGTTCTTGGGCGGCATCTTGTGACAAAGGGAGAAAGTGTTAATCTCTAATCGCTTTGGGTTGGTTACCTTGCTGAGTAAGCTAGGAGTTTCGGTCCGAGTGGTGCGTCTATACTCATTCCCGTAAATCACCCTTTGCCTTTGCAGAACATTTGAAAGCTCATTTGAAACCCCTAGTAAAAACATTCCAAACCTCTAATTACCCACCCGGGAGAGCACCAGATGACTTTAACCTCCGCTCAGATACCAATTGTACCAGACTTGTCCCTAGGATATTACTTATATTTTCAACAATTTCACTTTTCGTCCAAAAAAATCTTATTGGACCAAATAGTCTTACATAAACTGAACCCACCGTAAAAGCCAAAAAATACCGAATTAAAGTCTTAAAGTAAAAACGATAAAAATTCAAAAAGATTAGGAAAACCCCAAAACACTTGCACCATACAAATTCCTACTCCATCTCCCTCCGGACCATACCTGAAAATAGAGGGGTGAGTATGGTTTACTCAATGAGGTCAGGTTCTAAAAACCCACAAACTCAGCTCAGAAAAAGCAATCAGTCAACACGGTCATAAGTTAATAAGATCTATTATGCGGCAAACAAGCTAAACGTAAGGACCTATGGTTCGCTCAAGGACGTTTAACCTATTTTCAGCCTATCCTGAAATGTCTTACGTGAACCACCGCCTCCAAACTTCCTAAATGGCTATCCGAGTCACAGCCTCGTTGGCCCCTTCCGGCTCTGTCTGTCCCCTCAGTCCTAATAGCCATAATTATGCCACGGCTCAGCAATGACTTGATCTTACGGCGCCCTATTATTATTTTTATCCCGCCCTTTCACGGTCACCGTCCGTTCAAGGTCTTATCACTTAACTTCCCTCGGGTACCTCTTGTTAGGCTACTTTCTGAGGGTTAATACACTAAAAATCGGATCTTGCTACTGTCAAATTAACAGTTGTAGTTTTTGTACTTGAGATTCAATTTCAGAGGACCGTTTTACACTATATCTTAAGATTTTAATTTCTTAGCTAAAACTTTTAGATTTAACAGAGAACAAGGTAAAAATAACAGAGATCAAGGTAAAAATAACAGAGATCAAGGTATGGTTTGAGCTGTTTTAAAATTTGGGGAAAAGCTAGCCTAGGGTGATTAAACGGGTGTTAGATATCATTAAGCCACACAATTATTCAAGTTAGATTTAAGAACAAGCCCAGAACATAGAGCAATGGCTAGAACAGCCCACTGTCGTGGCGCTTGTTTCTTTCAAAAAACAGCCCCGGAGACTAAGATGTCGCTTGTTCCGAGTTCTATCTATGAACAGTAACGATCAGGTCTACTCAGTTCATATTACACCCTAATATCTACTTTCGCTGATTAGGGAAGTAATACTTATTCTAAACAGTTCAGGCAATCTATAACACGGTTAATGAATAGATGAAACCCTAAATCTAACACAAAGTGATCAGATTCATGCTAGCATTAAGTTAGGTTTAGAATAAAGGCTATCAATGAACATACAACTTATTTGTGTGTAGCTTAATGAATCCCGCACCCTAACACCCTAAACTAACAATATCGACTACTCATCAATCATGGCAATAAACACAGTAAGAAATACTGAATAATACTCCATAAATCGAAATCAAAAACTAAAAATATGGTTCAAGAAATCTTCTCTAATCGCGAGAACAAGGTGAAGATTCTTTTCTCCCTTACAAAGTATTGAATCCAAACAAGTTTTTACTAAAAATATGAAAGAAAATTGAGCTGAAAGGAGTCTGCATGTGATAATGGTCGTGCCGTTCTTTTATAAAGCTTTTGTGGCGGCTGGAAAGAGGGGGAAATAAACTTAGGGTAAATCCCAAGAGAATCTGCAGTTTCCTAAAATATTTTCGCGGGTGATCAAGGCTCTGCTTGATCTCTAGGGTTGTTCTCCGGGACAGAATTCAAATTTTCCCTTTTTTCTTCATGTTTCCCTCCAAAGTTCCACAACCTCTTTTGCACCTGAAATGTCTCGAATAGAGCTGTAAGTACCCTATAATCACATGAGAAATATCAATAAACCACAACCAAATTATGCTAAAAACATACTATATCAAATTCCCCCAGACTTAGATCTTTGTTTGTCCTCAAACAATTTCAAGCAATAGAACAGGCGAGACATGACTCAAGGTGTGGGAACTCTCCTATTCTCAGTAACCATTCTTTAACCACAAATCGCTGAACCATACAAGTTGTGTATCTAGGACCGCACACCCTTACCAGAACACCCCTGACTGCTATTAAAAATTGGCTTCATACTCTGTGTGTCAAACCTGCAATGTTACACCTTTCTAACAAAACTCCTTATATCAAATTAAGGGTGACGTGAGCATATCCTATCACAGCACTAGACAGGGTAGACGATGCTAGGTATGATTAGGCTTTTTCTGTTTGTGGGGCTGCAAGTTTTAGTGGTTACCATTTTCTGTAAAGGAATGTAGGGGATCACACAAAATTGTAGGAGGGGATGGATCCATTGATCTCCACAGCCTGACTCGTTTTGCTTGTTCTCCCCACCTTGATCTCTCAAAATTGTTCCCCGTCGATATGTTTTCTCCCAATCAGAGACACTGTTTCTTCCTCTCTCAATCATCAATGGGAATGAATAACGTTTTTTTTACTGATGATGATGATGATGATGATGATGAGAGGGTATTTAAAGATATGTTTGGTGCCTATGATGGTTCTGATGCCCTTCTTTTGATTTTCTAGGTCTCCTTACTTTAGAGAACAGTCGGATGGTCTTTCTGTTTAGCTTGTTCTCATCGACTGCCTTGTTCTCTTCACCCTTGATCTCCATGCCTTGTTCTCTTCACCCTTGATCGGTGGTTCAATGCAGCAAAACGAGTTAAGGTTGCGTTGATCCTTTCCTCTCCGACCCTTTTGCACAATTCTACACATATGACAATTAGAATAACATAATGCATGAAGGTGGAATAAAGTTTATGAGTTTTAGGGTGGAAACGAGCTAAAAATGAGCCAGCCACTCATGAACAACAAGATGGATGAAAGGATATGGAGTCCTAAGTGTGATCTCGTTTCCCTGTTGTGGTGCTGATCATTCTAAGCATTTCAGTCAAAATTAGGCTCAAGTTCGATGGAGTTAAGTTATACAGATGTACCATTACAAGCAGAGGGCTTCTGGAGAACAAAGTGATGATGTCAGGGTGTTCCAGGTCCAAGTGTAGATCTTTCGTCACTGCTAAGGTCACTGGATAAGATAACTAAATGCACACAGAGGTTAAAAATAGAGTCATAGTTCCCACAAAGTTGGACTGACTCAATAAATCACAGCAAACTCGATAAGTGCCTCCCCCAGACTTACTTCACACCGTCTCTGGGGAGGCACTTTTTCGAGTGAAGGCCACCTTTTTCGAGTCACTTACCTGGCAGGGAACAACCTCAAAGAACATGGTCACTTTGTTCTCCGAGTTGCCTTGTTCTCCAAATGTGGTAACTCAAGTTTTGTCTTGTTTAATCTTGAAACTAATAAAAGCAAAAACAAAAATCAGAAACAATGAAAACCTAAATTTTATACACACTTACCAGTGGATTGCCTCCCACAAAGCGCTTAGTTTAAGTCATTAGCTTGACTTGGTGATAGGGTTCAATCAGGTTGAGCATGAGCGCTTGTTCCAAATCAAGCTCCTCAATCAGACATATTCAGCTTCAAAACTCTACTCAACAACCTTTTTACAGAGGCTTCCCCTTTCTCTTTCGGCTCATGTGTGAGAATTACTCTGACTTTAGAGAATGGTTTAGATGAGACTTTGCACTTTACCTCATACTCAATGGAGTTCTCATCACACATGTGAGGTGTCAAGGTCATTGTAGGGTCGCCCTTGACCCTTTTCTTCTAGACCTTTTCTTTCACCTTTGCATACCCACTGAGTTTCTTGGTATCAGTGTGAGGATCTCCATCCAAGACCAGCCGGCTCTCACCTTTATCGCTAAGCTCCCTTTTAAGATCAACCTTCATCTTATCTCAACTAACCAATGAGAAGCAAGAGGCGTGCAACGTAAGAAATCTGGGAGGAACAACCTTATAGAAAACATTCTTGTTGATGTTGGAGAATGATACCTTCTTATTAGGCATATCAATGATTGCTCCCACTGTAGCCATAAATGGTCTCCCAAGGATCAAAGGCATCTCATAGTCCTTGGTCATCTCAATAACCTGAAATTCAGTATGCATAATACAATCCCTAACCTTGACAGGAATGTTGCGAATAAGAGACTGCTCTGGAAGAGTTTACAAAAGCAAGAGTCATCTGAGAAGGCTCAATATCAACATTACCCAGCTTGTCTACTGATAAGGGTTTTTAGTCCTCAGAGCAAATCAATGTAGTATTTAAGATTGTCGAACCACAGAGAACTAGTGATCTACACACTAAGAATACACAAACTTTCTTAATCTAAGCAAATAAGAAGATGGATGATTTGTACCAAACTAAACTTCTAGAATTATAAACAAAGTGATCTCAAATTCAAACAAGAAATAAGTGCAAGAATCAAACTTTCAATCAATAACTAAGGATAGATCCATGGGCAAGATAATCGATATCGGGTGATCAAGATTCAATCTAGGATGCTCAAACAAAACAATCAACAAGTCTATAGGTCTAGATCTCATTCAAATAGATTAATCCACTCCCGTGACAATAATCCCTATGCTAATCATGAATTAGACATCAACTCCCGTTGGCCTTACCCAATCAAGCATGCATAAAACACAAGTCTACTAACCACTAAACATCTTGGACATCAACTCACGTTAGCCAAATATGGTAAACAAATGCAAAATCGTTGTTTGTATATAATAACAGAGACGCGGCAGAACAAATAAGATATCGGTGATGACCAACGGTGGGATACAGGGAAAAGGGGGGAAAAAACGGGGTTTATCCCCGGATGGATATTCATCAAACTTGAAGGATCAATCAGACATAACTCTGATTAAGAAAAACAAGTCTGAGATATCCAATTTTTTCTTAAAACATTTTACTCGCTGCGATTAGCCACCACGTTCGATCAATATTTTGACTGTAAATATCATCTTCGGCATTGCTTTGGCGAAAAATTCAGAGACGTGTAAAATTCTTCTACAAAAGTAAAAAGAAAAAAACATTCAATGTTGTTGAGTAAGCCATGTTGAGATCACTTCACAGTGTCAGATGAGATCACCAAATTCACATTTTCATCATCTTCTTCCACTACAAGAATAATGCTCAAATTCCGTAAATCACCAATTACATCTTCTAACCACTACAAGAATAATGCTCAAGGAACACAGCTGTTAGCATTGCGCCAATAAAGAACATAGGAATGGATGTTATGGTCTTAGGAGTTATGGCATGGGTTTATGGAAGGTCTGGAAATTAGCTATGAAATAAGTAGTGTATGTGTTGGTTTATCTTTATACATGTGTTCTAAATTTCGTGTTTCAAACATGGTGTTGAGTTAAGAACTTGAGTATTGTTTGTTGTGTCTAGAAAACATGAATGTCGTTTGTCATGTTTGGTGATTATAAACAAAATGTGAACACCGGTTTTAAGGTGCATAAAGCTTGAAAACAGAATGTGAGACACAAAGTTTGAATCACAAAAGTACATAAAGATCAGAAACAAAAGCTGTCAACATCTCTGAAACAAAAGCCAAAAAAACAAAATAAAGAGACATGATGGAATACAAGTCTTGAGTGTTTTGTGTTGATTGTGTAAGTGGTATCACTTCCGGGCCATGTGATGAAGTACCCAAACAAAGAAAGAGAAATGTAAGACAAGAATAAATACATAAACATGATAAGAACGAGGATTCAAACCATACCTCTTCAAGTGTCTCGTGTGTTTTCTTCATATTCTTCTTTGGATGTATTTACATCTGTTTGCATTGTGGCCTATCTCACCGCAACAAGAGAAATGAATTTTGCGACCGGCCTTTCCAAGCTTCTCTATTTCCTTCTTCTTTTTCTTCTTTTTTATTGATTCATATTTGCCTTTTATTCGAGAGAATTTCTTATGCGTCTTCTTCTTTTTTCTCCTTGGCTGCTCAGGTTCTGGAGGAGCAACTATCAATTGCATACCTGAATTTATCCATACTCTTGGTCCCCTAACTGGTTCAATATTTCAATTGTAAAGATATTGCCACATAAGGGTGGAGAAGAACCCCATGACATAATCATCAACATTCAAACCATTATCAATCATTGCTCCATAAGCATGTTCACATGGAATTCCATTTATTTGTCATTTTCCACAAGAACAAGTATTCCTAATGGTTTTGACACTATATGAATTGGCATCTAGCGATAATTCAAAGACTCCACGGCTTGCAGGTGTCGTCGTACACTAATGTGAAATTTATTCTCTGCCAGAATCTTACCTACATATTTTGAACACAAACCCTCATGCATAATCATGTTAGGTGTCTTTTGACGATGTGTTCCATTGCTTTCCTCCTTATCATTTCAAGCATTGGCACCATTTCTTTGGCTCTTGCCTTCATTATAGTGTTGTTAAAAGACTATGTTGAGTTGTTGTCAACATCTTCATAGTAGCTTCCAAGCTTGTAAAAAGAGACCAAATATATGGCTGCTCCTTCATAACATCATTGTACAAGTCCAAATCATATGCTCTCAGTTTCGTTTTGTTGTCCTCAAATTCAGTTATTGTATAACTCCTAGAAATGTTCCAAATAATTGGTTTCAGCAAATCCTTCTTGCTATGAGTCTTCTTCGAGTTTTCCACAATGTGTTCACACAGTTTATATGCTCAGCATTCAGTAACTCTCTCTCCATTGCAGTCTTCAGGCCCTTTGATCTATCTGAAATGATAACAAACACATTGACATATTTCAGAACTAAGTTCTACTTGATTTAACTACAAGAAACACACCTCTAATGATGAAAATTTACGCCATAAATTCTTCGTCGTAGATTAACAAGTCTATTACTAGGACTTACGACGAAATACACTTTCATTGTAAAGTCCTAGTAAAGTTACAATGAATTTGTTTCGTCCTAATAAACATGTAAGTTTACAAGGCATTTACGACAAATAAGAAAATTCGTCTTAAAGTCCATGTAATGTAACTAGTACTTTACGACGAAACATAGGACTGTTATTTTTGGGGAACACATGTTATTAGTGTGCTTTACAAAACTAAATTTGTTGTAAAGTATACATTAAAGAGTTGTAAAATCCTAGTCGATTGTTTCCTTGTAAATCTATTGTTATATCTTCACCTACCTAGATCTTCCATCTGTACATAAAATATACAAATTTGCCCGAAGAGCAAATATGGACCAAAATCTCATATACTGAAGAGAAATTATTGAATTTTTTTGGCAAATATGTTTAAGTATACAATATTATCTTGCTAAATCAAAAGTAGTTAATATTATTGAAGTTATTCATATAACTTCAATAGCAATACACAATAACACAAGAATTTCGTCAAATTTACTAAAATTAAGGGAGAAAACTTCTATAAAAACTTAGTCAAAATGACAAAATGTCAAACATTACATAAGTTCAAACATATAACACTTTCTAGAAGTCATCTGCGATGTTTTCCAGGAAGTTTTCTTGGAAGACTTCTCAGAAAACTTAAATTATAAATGGGAAATTGAAGCAGTAAATTAAAATTTAAACGAATTGATATAAGGAAATGTGAGGAAATGAAGATTTGTTGGATTAGAATGAGAAAAAAGTGGTTGAAAATTGAATTCTAGAGCTTTATGAGCTCAAAAATGGTGGTTTAAGGTTGTTGGCAAAATTGAAGACAATGGCATTCATGTAAATAAGAAGAATTGGTGTGGGTGTTTTTGTTTTTTGTAATTTTTGAAATTAATAAAAAATTAAGAATGGCAATTTGGTAAATAACTCAATAACATATGGATAGTATGGGCATTTCATTGATGAATAGTAATGACAAAAAGGGGTTACTTTTAGGTTTGACTTGAAATTGTAGGTTGTTTTTGAAAAACACCCATAGTAATACAATGAATATTTGGAATAGAATTTAATGAAACTATTTTTACTCATTTTTCGCAGTGTAAAAAGAACCACTTGTAGAGTATTTTTGGGGAGATTTTCGTATAAACAAGACATATATATATATATATATATATATATATATATATATTATATATTACACTTTTTGAGTCACATGCTACCTTTATTATTATATAATATATGAGAGTTTGTAAAGATGAGAAATATATATTTCATTCAAATTTCAAATGATTGGATTTGTCGAAAAGCAGAATTCGTTTTTTCATCCATGGCCCATATATCTCGTGAACACAGGGGCCCCCACTCTTCCTCTCTCCAACGTTCTATATTAAAACTCAGTGTTTAGACTTTTACTAGTCCCACATCGTAAACAAATGCAAATCGTTGTTTGTATATAATAACAGAGACGCGGCAGAACAAATAAGATATCGGTGATGACGCAAAGGTGGATAAGGGAAAGGGAACGGTATCGGATGGATATTCATCAAACTTGAAGATGCAATCAGACATACTCTGATAAGAAAAACAAGGTCGTAGATTAACAAGTCTAGTTACAATGAATTCGTTCGTCCTAATAAACATGTAGTTTACAAGGCATTTACGGACAAATAAGAAATTCGTCTTAAAGTCCATGTAATTAAACTAGTACTTACGACGAAACATAGGACTGTTATTTTTGGGAACACATGTTATTAGTGTGCTTACAAAACTAAATTTGTTTAAAGATACATTAAAGAGTTGTAAAATCCTAGTCATATGTCCTTGTAAAATCTATTTTATTCTTCACCTACCTAGATCTTCCAGCGTGAAATAAAAATATACAAATTTTGCCCGAAGAGCAAATATGGACCAAAATCTCATAACTGAGAGAAGAAGTTATTGAAATTTAATTTGGCAAATAGGTTTAAGTATACAATATTATCTTGCTAAATCAAAAGTAGTTAATATTATTGAAGTTATTCATATAACTTCCATAGCAATACACAATAACACAAGAATTTCGTTAAATTTACTAAAATTAAGGAAGAAAACTTCTATAAAAACTTAGTCAAAATGACAAAATGTCAAACATTACATAAGTTCAAACATATAACACTTTCTAGAAGTCATCTGCGATGTTTTCCAGGAAGTTTTCTTGGAAGACTTCTCAGAAAACTTAAATTATAAATGGGAAATTGAAGCAGTAAATTAAAATTTAAACGAATTGATATAAGGAAATGTGAGGAAATGAAGATTTGTTGGATTAGAATGAGAAAAAAGTGGTTGAAAATTGAATTCTAGAGCTTTATGAGCTCAAAAATGGTGGTTTAAGGTTGTTGGCAAAATTGAAGACAATGGCATTCATGTAAATAAGAAGAATTGGTGTGGGTGTTTTTGTTTTTTTGTAATTTTTGAAATTAATAAAAAATTAAGAATGGCAATTTGGTAAATAACTCAATAACATATGGATAGTATGGGCATTTCATTGATGAATAGTAATGACAAAAAAGGGGTTACTTTTAGGTTTGACTTGAAATTGTAGGTTGTTTTTGAAAAACACCCATAGTAATACAATGAATATTTGGAATAGAATTTAATGAAACTATTTTTACTCATTTTTCGCAGTGTAAAAAGAACCACTTGTAGAGTATTTTTGGGGAGATTTCCGTATAAACAAGACATATATATATATATATTACACTTTTTGAGTCACATGCTACCTTTATTATTATATAATATATGAGAGTTTGTAAAGATGAGAAATATATATTTCATTCAAATTTCAAATGATTGGATTTGTCGAAAAGCAGAATTCGTTTTTTCATCCATGGCCCATATATCTCGTGAACACAGGGGCCCCCACTCTTCCTCTCTCCAACGTTCTATATTAAAACTCAGTGTTTAGACTTTTACTAGTCCCACATCGTAAACAAATGCAAATCGTTGTTTGTATATAATAACAGAGACGCGGCAGAACAAATAAGATATCGGTGATGACCAAAGGTGGATAAGGGAAAGGGAACGGTATCGGATGGATATTCATCAAACTTGAAGGATCAATCAGACATACTCTGATAAGAAAAACAAGTCTGAGATATCCAATTTTTTTCTTAAAACATTTTACTCGCTGCCGATTAGCCACCACGTTCGATCAATATTTTGACGTAAAATATCATCTTTCGGCGTTGCTTTGGCGAAAATTCCAGAGACGTGTAAAATTCTTCTACAAAAAGTAAAAAGAAAAAAAACATTCAATGTTGTTGAGTAAGCCATGTTGAGATCACTTCACAGTGTCAGATGAGATCACCAAATTACATCTTCATCATCTTCTACCACTACAAGAATAATGCTCAAATTCCGTAAATCACCAAATTACATCTTCTACCACTACAAGAATAATGCTCAAGGAACTCAAGCTGTTAGCATTGCGCCAATAAAGAACATAGGAATGGTTGTTATGGTCTTAGGAGTTATGGCATGGGTTTATGGAAGGTCTGGAAATTAGCTATGAAATAAGTAGTGTATGTGTTGGTTTATCTTTATACATGTGTTCTAAATTTCGTGTTTCAAACATGGTGTTGAGTTAAGAACTTGAGTATTGTTTGTTGTGTCTAGAAAACATGAATGTCGTTTGTCATGTTTGGTGATTATAAACAAAATGTGAACACCGGTTTTAAGGTGCATAAAGCTTGAAAACAGAATGTGAGACACAAAGTTTGAATCACAAAAGTACATAAAGATCAGAAACAAAAGCTGTCAACATCTCTGAAACAAAAGCCAAAAAAAACAAAATAAAGAGACATGATGGAATACAAGTCTTGAGTGTTTTGTGTTGATTGTGTAAGTGGTATCACTTCCGGGCCATGTGATGAAGTACCCAAACAAAGAAAGAGAAATGTAAGACAAGAATAAATACATAAACATGATAAGAACGAGGATTCAAACCATACCTCTTCAAGTGTCTCGTGTGTTTTCTTCATCTTCTTCTTTGGATGTATTTACATCTGTTTGCATTGTGGCCTATCTCACCGCAACAAGATAAATGAATTTTGCGACCGACCTTTCCAAGCTTCTCTATTTCCTTCTTCGTTTTCTTCTTTTTTATTGATTCATATTTGCCTTTTATTCGAGAGAATTTCTTCTGCGTCTTCTTCTTTTTTCTCCTTGGCTGCTCAGGTTCTGGAGGAGCAACTATCAATTGCATACCTGAATTTATCCATACTCTTGGTCCCCTAACTGGTTCAATATTTCAATTGTAAAGATATTGCCACATAAGGGTGGAGAAAAACCCCGTGACATAATCATCAACTTTCAAACCATTATCAATCATTGCTCCATAAGCATGTTCACATGGAATTCCATTTATTTGTCATTTTCCACAAGAACAAGTATTCCTAATGGTTTTGACACTATATGAATTGGCATCTAGCGATAATTCAAAGACTCCACGGCTTGCAGGTGTCGTCGTACACTAATGTGAAATTTCTTCTCTGCCAGAATCTTACCTACATATTTTGAACACAAACCCTCATGCATAGTCATGTTAGGTGTCTTTTGATTTTACTCGCTGCCGATTAGCCACCACGTTCGATCAATATTTTGACGTAAAATATCATCTTTCGGCATTGCTTTGGCGAAAAATTCAGAGACGTGTAAAATTCTTCTACAAAAAGTAAAAAGAAAAAAAACATTCAATGTTGTTGAGTAAGCCATGTTGAGATCACTTCACAGTGTCAGATGAGATCACCAAATTACATCTTCATCATCTTCTACCACTACAAGAATAATGCTCAAATTCCGTAAATCACCAAATTACATCTTCTACCACTACAAGAATAATGCTCAAGGAACTCAAGCTGTTAGCATTGCGCCAATAAAGAACATAGGAATGGTTGTTATGGTCTTAGGAGTTATGGCATGGGTTTATGGAAGGTCTGGAAATTAGCTATGAAATAAGTAGTGTATGTGTTGGTTTATCTTTATACATGTGTTCTAAATTTCGTGTTTCAAACATGGTGTTGAGTTAAGAACTTGAGTATTGTTTGTTGTGTCTAGAAAACATGAATGTCGTTTGTCATGTTTGGTGATTATAAACAAAATGTGAACACCGGTTTTAAGGTGCATAAAGCTTGAAAACAGAATGTGAGACACAAAGTTTGAATCACAAAAGTACATAAAGATCAGAAACAAAAGCTGTCAACATCTCTGAAACAAAAGCCAAAAAAAACAAAATAAAGAGACATGATGGAATACAAGTCTTGAGTGTTTTGTGTTGATTGTGTAAGTGGTATCACTTCCGGGCCATGTGATGAAGTACCCAAACAAAGAAAGAGAAATGTAAGACAAGAATAAATACATAAACATGATAAGAACGAGCATTCAAACCATACCTCTTCAAGTGTCTCGTGTGTTTTCTTCATCTTCTTCTTTGGATGTATTTACATCTGTTTGCATTGTGGCCTATCTCACCGCAACAAGATAAATGAATTTTGCGACCGGCCTTTCCAAGCTTCTCTATTTCCTTCTTCTTTTTCTTCTTTTTTATTGATTCATATTTGCCTTTTATTCGAGAGAATTTCTTCTGCGTCTTCTTCTTTTTTCTACTTGGCTGCTCATGTTCTGGAGGAGCAACTATCAATTGCATACCTGAATTTATCCATACTCTTGGTCCCCTAACTGGTTCAATATTTCAATTGTAACGATATTGCCACATAAGGGTGGAGAAAAACCCCGTGACATAATCATCAACTTTCAAACCATTATCAATCATTGCTCCATAAGCATGTTCACATGGAATTCCATTTATTTGTCATTTTCCACAAGAACAAGTATTCCTAATGGTTTTGACACTATATGAATTGGCATCTAGCGATAATTCAAAGACTCCACGGCTTGCAGGTGTCGTCGTACACTAATGTGAAATTTCTTCTCTGCCAGAATCTTACCTACATATTTTGAACACAAACCCTCATGCATAGTCATGTTAGGTGTCTTTTGACGATGTGTTCCATTGCTTTCCTCCTTATCATTTCAAGCATTGGCACCATTTCTTTGGCTCTTGCCTTCATTATAGTGTTGTTAAAAGACTATGTTGAGTTGTTGTCAACATCTTCATAGTAGCTTCCAAGCTTGTAAAAAGAGACCAAATATATGGCTGCTCCTTCATAACATCATTGTACAAGTCCAAATCATATGCTCTCAGTTTCGTTTTGTTGTCCTCAAATTCAGTTATTGTATAACTCCTAGAAATGTTCCAAATAATTGGTTTCAGCAAATCCTTCTTGCTATGAGTCTTCTTCGAGTTTTCCACAATGTGTTCACACAGTTTATATGCTCAGCATTCAGTAACTCTCTCTCCATTGCAGTCTTCAGGCCCTTTGATCTATCTGAAATGATAACAAACACATTGACATATTTCAGAACTAAGTTCTACTTGATTTAACTACAAGAAACACACCTCTAATGATGAAAAGTTACGCCATAAATTATTCGTCGTAGATTAACAAGTCTATTACTAGGACTTACGACGAAATACACTTTCATTGTAAAGTCCTAGTAAAGTTACAATGAATTTGTTTCGTCCTAATAAACATGTAAGTTTACAAGGCATTTACGACAAATAAGAAAATTCGTCTTAAAGTCCATGTAATGTAACTAGTACTTTACGACGAAACATAGGACTGTTATTTTTGGGGAACACATGTTATTAGTGTGCTTTACAAAACTAAATTTGTTGTAAAGTATACATTAAAGAGTTGTAAAATCCTAATCGATATTTTCCTTGTAAATCTATTGTTATATCTTCACCTACCATATTCAAAAATTTCCTATATATATGTCTATTCTCATAAAAACAAACCACACAAACAAAAAAAATAAAGAAAAATGTCGGATGGTAGAAATATTTACGAGTTACGGAGTTAGATGTATACGCACAAGGATTCTGATGGTAGAGTGAAAAATGCATTTCTCAGGGGGCTAGAGACATTCATGTACTAGGCGGGCAGTACAGTGACCACGCAGAAAAGTCATAAGATGTTCTTTCCTTGTCGAAAGTACAAGAATTTCAAAATTTGCCCGTAGTTAAACTGTATGGAAGCATTATTAAACATATGTTTTACACCATAGTACTAAATTTGGTTTCAACAAGGAGAGGGTTATGGTGGAAATAAATATAGTAGTATAATAGTAATTTTTAGGATGCTGGTAATAGTCAAGAACCAAATCATTTGCATAATGAATATGGTTACCATCAGGAGAAGTAGATGGTAGAACATGATAGGGTTCATAACATGATTACTGATGCATTTTTACCTGAAACCACTACAAAAATAGCTGATGAAGCTGAAAATGTTGAAGAACCTAACTTAGATGCAAAAAAGTGTTATGAGATGTTAGCTAATGCAAAACAACCAATCTACACTGGTTGTCGAGAATGTCCAAAGCAGCTAGGATGATGAATATTAAAACGGATCATAATTTACATGAGAATTGCATGGATACATAGGCCAAATTGTTTAAAGATTATTTACCAGAAGACAACGTGTCATCTAAATCTTATTATGATATTCATAAATTGGTCTATAGTCTAGGTTTGCCTTCAGAGATGATAGATCTATAGTCTAGGTTTGCCTTCAGAGATGATAGATGTTTGCATCGAAAATTGCATGATCTACTGTAGAGACGATGAGAAGTTAGAAGAGTGCCGTTTCTATAAGAAGCCACGATTCCAAGGATATGGGAGGAATATGGTACGTACCAAAGGATGTGGTACCTACCAATTAAAAACATGTTGAAAATATTATATCACTCTGAGAGGACTGCTGGAGTAATGAGATGACATGCTGAATATGTCCAAAGGGATGGCGCTCATTCGTCACGTGCAAGAGCGTGGAAACATTTCAAACGGTACACCCAGATTTTACTAAAAATATTCAGAATGTCTATCTTGGATTACGCACATATGGATTTAGTCCATTTTGAATGTCTGGGTGACAATATTCTTTGTGGTCAGTCATTCTTACGACATAAAATCTGCCATCGGAGATATGCATGGAACAAGAATTTATATTCTTGAGCATACTAGTCCATGGTCCAAAGAATCCAAAACGGTCACTAGATATTTTTCTTTAACCATTGATACAAGAGTTGAAGGATCTGTGGTCATTAGGGGTGAGGGCGTATGATTTTTCCATGAAAACCAATTTTACGTCGCGAGCATTCTGCTATGGAATAAAAATGAATTTCCTTCTTACGGGATGTTGTATGAATGGACAACACATGGAATGTTATCTTATCCATATTGTCTTGGAATGACAGATGCTTTTCAACTAAAGAATGTTAGGAAGACATGTTGGTTTGATTGTCATAGTCAATTTCTTCCCCTTACCTATCCATACCGAAGAGACAATACATTATTCAGGTAAACAAAATTTGTCAGAGACACTCCTCCATATTTAAGTGGAGAACAAATTGATCACTATGGAGCTCTGGAAATTGTTCCTCGTGGAGGAAACTAACATGTTTCTGGAAATATGCATGTTGGGTATGGGATCTTTCACAATTTGCACAAGAAGAGTATATTTTGGGAGCTCCTTTACGAGAAGGATCTTCTTTCGCGACACAACCTCGATGTGATGCACATAGAGAATTTTTTTTTGACAACATCATGAATACAATACTGAATGTTCAAGGGAAGACAAAAGACAACAAAAGTCAAGGTTGGACTTATCTGATATTTTCTCAAGAAGTGAGTTGCATATCAAGAGCAATGGAATGACTTTGGTTCCCATTTTCTGGTTGTCATCAGAAGCAAAGACGACTTTTTTTCAACTGGGCTGGCATCAGAAGTGAAGTTCCCCGGTGGTTATGTTTCAAAACACTCAAGAATGAAGAGTCATGATTGTCAGGTGTTTATGCAACGACTAGTTCCATTTGCTCTTGCCGAGCTACCTCCAATAAATGTACATTAATCAATTGAAGGTAAATATTTTAATTAAATAATAATTTATGTTATGATAGGTTATGATATGGGGTTACACTTGCAATATACAGCCATTGGAGCATTCTTCAAGGACTTGAGCACATGTACGTTCAAGGAAGATGTCATCCAACAACTTCATGAAAATATTCTGATCTAAATCTACAAACTAGAGAAAAAATATTTCCTCATGTATTTTTGACGTCATGGAACATCTAGTTGTCCACCTCCCGTACAACCATTAATTTATGGACATGTTCATTACATGTGAATGTATCCGTATGAGCGCTCCATGAAACATTTGAAAGGGAAAGCAAAAAAATCTTGCAAAGGTTGAAGGGTCAATAATTGCTGGGAGTTTGACAGTAGAAACACCGCACTTCACATCGTACTACTTCACACCAGCAATCTGCACCAGGAAGAGAGTTCCTAGAAGATATGATGATGGTGGAGTCATGCCAATATATGCAATTGACGGTGTTCCTGACATTTTCTGCCAAATTGGACGGTTTGGTGGTAAATTGAAAGAAGTTTGGTGGTCTAGTGAAGAAGATAAGCATAGTGCCCACTTATATTATGCTCAACTGCGAGGATGCATTGACGCGGTCAGTTGAAAGATAAATATATATTGTTTTTAAGTGTATTATATATTGAAGTTATTGTGCAATGTGTATGTTAATTATAAATTGTGATTTTTTTGCAGCTTGTTTGTTATGCAAGTTGAAAAAAATAGCATAACTATCCGCATCTGAGATGGAGAAACAGAAAGATCAACACTTTGTCAAGTGGTTAAAGACTCAGGTACTTTATATGATTACTCAAATATTGGCGTTTTTGAAGTGGTAAACACTTTAGTATAATATGCATTTCTAATGTTGTTACCTTTTTGTAGGTTGATTATGCTGATCCATACTACCCCGTATGGTTTCAGATTTGGTCCAAGGTCCAGTTGCAAAGGCGACCACATCACACGAGGTTTTACCTTTCACGCATACAAGTATGGAAAACTATGAGAAACAAGTAACTACGAAATATGTGTGACAGGCGAGACATGCTTTTACGAAATTTTGCAAGAGATTATTGAAGTTGAATTTGCGGGGTTACTGAAGCGAAAGTGCATCCTCCTCAAATGTGACTGGTTCAACCCCGTTGTGAACATACATATTCGGTTTAAAAAATTCAGTGCTGTCGATATCAATTCTCGAAGAAGATACAACAAATTTGAGCATTCCATCTTAGCTTCTCAAGCCGACCAAGTTCGCTTCATTCCATACCCTCGCCTTAGATATTCCAGAATAACTTGGTTAGTGGCTATCAAATTTACCCCTCATGGACGAATAGTTTCCGGAGAAGAACCACCTTTGGAAGAAGAACAATTGATGACATTCTTCTCATTGACCCGAATAACCATCAATATGAAGATCTTCCCGACGATATGACGGATGAAGCAGACGAAGAGGAGTTTAATGAAAATGATGATGATCATTGTACTTATATTGATGAAAACTGGAGTGCCTCAAAATGATGTAAACTATTGTTTTAATATATAAATCAATTTAAGACTTCATGCATCTGTGTTATTCGGTTGGATTATAATACTTGTTAGTTTGGGTTTTAGAGATTTAATTAGAGTTTGGGGATTAATTGGAGTTTAGTGATATAATTGGAGTTTAGGGTTTAAGGGAAATGGGATGATGAGTAAAAGAGAGATATGATGTTATTGATAAGTGAGTATGGGGTTTAGGGATTTTATTTTCAGGGTTTTAGAAACATTTCTAGTAATTACGTCGGAATAGAAAACATGGGCATGGGACATTCCTCGTAATACATGTGTCCTTGTAATTTCGTCATTATAGGGGTTCTAGTAATCTCGTCGTAATTGAAAACATGTGTCCTGAAAAATTCGTCATAATGGAAAACACGGACCTAGTAACTTTGTTGTATTGGAAAACACGGGTCTGTTAAATTTGTCGAAACATTACGACGAATTTACGAGGAACCCTTTTCCCTATATATACCTGCGGACCACTCGCATGGCAAGACTCTTGTATTCCTTCCAACCCCTCTCTGCAAGTTTAAGGTATGTTTTATTTTTTCAATTTAGTTAAGGTAGTAAATAAGTGGTTAGTTTAGGTGGTTCGATTCAGGAACATAACTTTATTCCATGACTAGACTGCGGTAATTTAAAACTGATTACATATTTTTTTTTAAATTTAGATGGCCCTAGGAGACGACCACCCACTTATTTTGAGATGTTTGCCTCCGGTGCTGGGACATCTTCTTCAGCTCCATCATCTAGTTCAGATCCGGATGCGGTCCCCGAGTCACAAACGTCTCAGAGAGTTTCTCGGACTCCTCCTCCTTATGCACCTCAGATACACCATCTGATGCCTCCACCTCCTTCTCCATACGAGGCGCCTCCACCGGCTCCAAATGGTGCACCTCCTGCTCGAGCAGCCGGAGTTCATCCGGATTTGCTTGTCCCTCCTTTTTCACCCTACGCTACATATACAACTGAGACCTTCTTACTCAGCCTGGACGAGGAGGTTTGAAGATTCTGGACTCTGATACCCTGGAGGGTACTTTTTGGTTAGTTTTTAATTTTATTAATTTAAAATTTTACATTATAATTGTTATATCCGTCTAAAAATATAAAAAATGGAAAAACATTACCGTGAAACATTTGAACCGAGTGGTCCTAATGCACTCGGGAGTCATACTCTAGTTTGGATGGGCCTCATTGAAATTCCCTTTGATCATGGCAGAAACACTCCGTCCAGAATTTGTTGCTAGAGAAAAGGTCCGCCTTTGGAAGACCATCTTGGATTGGAAGGACAGGTGGGAGTACTATGGATATGATGCGAAACCCACCGAGATCACGAAGAAAGTATGGGATGGCCTCATCGCCTTTTGGAAGCTACCCGGCTTGATCCGTAAAGCCAACAGTTTCTCCGCTTCCCGTAGGACAAAGGATGCGGATGGTCACTTGCCCATGCTTCATACAACTGGGCAAAACCCCCACGTCGGGGTCTGTCTACGAGTTGTAAGTTTTATTAATTTTGATATTTAGTTTCATTTTTCTTACCATATAAATTAGTAATTGTACTCTCTATCCTTATAGGCTAAGAAGACCGGAGTCATGCCATATATGTCTAATCTATTCAAGATCACTCACCAGACATCGAGCGGGGCGTTTTAGGATCACGTTTGGAAAAGCTCTTTCTGGACATGACTTCTCGGTTTGAAGAGTGTGAGACGCAGGTAACCCAGGAGTCTACCCATGGATTACCCTTCAACTTGTCTACAGAGAAGGTTAACATGATCTTGGAAGAGATAAATTTTTAGAATATTTTTTATGTTACTTTTTATATAGTTAATTAAATTAATAAGTTTCTTTTTTTAATGGCTCCAAAAAAGAAGGGGCGGACAATGGGAATAGAATCCGTCAACAACGTTCCAAAGGCGACTTCCTCCTACTCCTCGAGACGAAAGAGGAGAATGCTTGGCCGTAGGATAAAGTGGACGACCAGCGGGTTCGCTTGCAATCCCTAGAGGATCTTCTCGACATTAT
>CAJHQP010001042.1:40000-135006 GCA_905132765.1 Moricandia arvensis
AAAAATAAATTATTATCTTTTATATTTGATGAATAAATAAGTGTCTTGGATAAAAAGATTTCAAACTTTACTATAATATATCTTTCTCATATATTAAAATAGTGTAGAAATGTATAGTTAACATCAAGTGTGGAAAAGAATTGCGAAAAAATTAGAAGAATGTAACATGAAACACGATAAGAAATAACTAAAGTTAATCTATTTAAGAGCTCGCTACTGATATTATATTATTTTTATAATATATAATAGAAGGAAACCCCTAACAAAAATTATATCACAATCTTAAAAGTGTAAGTAACAAAACTAGATGCAAAACTGCAACCAACAATAATTTTGTAACTCCTCGACAGCCCCCGGCTAATGGGCCACCCACGCCCGCTCTCTCGTCCCGTAGATGCCATCCCGTCTGACGGTCGTGCGTTAATTTTTCAAATCTCGAAATCATTGTTTACTGACCCTGCAATCACCACATGACCTTTCCCCGTGCTTTGACCTCACTCGCACGGTATCGCGAATCACTTCCCGATAGGTCATCCATTCTTTCACTACTCGAGTCCAAGCACGCTTAACCCTGGAGTTCTAAACGGATGTGTGACGGAAAAGGTAAGTCAATTTTGGTGACATAGGTAGCCAAATCAATTCTCTTAAGCTTTTTCACATATCACAACTCGGGATGTTGCAAATTTAACACTGAGTATACAGCTAAACATATAGAAAAGACTAGAAAAACACATAATGAAAAAGTGAAGAATACAATAACTAACACATGAATATAACTAAAACATATATTCTCTCGGTTTCAGTTTAATAGTCGCTTTAGAATTGTGCATATAGAATGTGTGGTCGCTGGTGAGAAAACTCTCCCAGACACGGAGCCCGAGGTAAGTTTAGCAAAGGGACCAACGGTTTTTTGTGTCGAAAGAGACCACTAACTCCTTTCCTGGAAAGGAAAGTATACCCTGGTTACTTCACGTCAACTTGTGGAAGCCCTACTTCTTTCCCCAAAGAAGGATCCTCCAAGAAGCTCTAGAAACTTCACAGAGTATCAAAGCACCTTGGTTTGTAAGCGATCTTCATCTCCGACTCACCTGCGCCTCAAGATCTCTCAACAGGCCACTATAATACCGGTTTCTAGACGTCACAAACAAAAAATCCACTCACATCCATCTCACGGATGATTCCCTCCCAACCTTTTAACGGGTCTTTGAGCTCTCAGTATCCAGGTGCTAGGAGTCAACGAGTGTCTAACTCCTCCAGCAATGAATATTGATCAAAGAAACAAGGCCCCATCCGAACAGAGGATGAGAGAGAGCATGAGAACAATATCAGAAGGATCAAAGCACCTAGACTCGATAATACAGCCCTCATCAAATACAACACGCTGACCCTAATAGGAACACTCAGCAATCCCCAAGAACAGAAGATCTTTGTCCTCTTACCGGCTCTCCCTCGGAAATGGAACCTACGCGGGAAAGCAATAGGGTCAGATCTGGGAAACAACTGCTTCCAATACCGTTTTGAAAGAAAGGATGATTTGATAAGAGTCTTAGACAACAGACCTTACCATTTTGTGTACTGGATGGTCATCCTTCAACGATGGGAGCCAGTGATTTCCAACTCATTACCCTCTATGATACCATTCTGGGTCAGAATCAAAGGACTACCACTCTGCTACTGGCAAGAGGATATGATATGCAGAGTGGGTCAGGAACTGGCTCCCTAGAGAACCATGAACTGACCCAAACAACAGCTAGAGACAGAGTCTTAATAGATGGACTGAAGCCCCTTGTGAAAGAATTTATTGTGGAATTCGACTTAGGGGAAGAAAGTTTGATCACCTTAGAGTACGAAAGATTGGAATCTCACTGTCACTCCTGCTTCTCGCTGCTCCACCTGAAGAAGAACTGCCCAGAGAACCTGTTAGAGGATACAAGTAAGAATCAGATCTCCAAAGCTGACGAGTTTGTCGCGGAGACAGCCTTACAAAAACCCCTCTACGATGACACTTACAAGGCTGAACCAACCGCATCATCATTATCTGCCCGCAAAGAGTTCAAGGAACGGTTGGACAGACACGGAAAGCCTTTTGGGGAGAGATCCTGCACGAAACAAACTCGTGTTCCACCACCAGCAAACGCTGTTAACGTAGCAGACCCCCCCCCCCAATCAACCTTGGAAGCAAAAACCACAACAAGGAGGATCTCAGAATTACTACTCTCCTCAGTATACTCATAGGAGACATAGCTATAGCAAAACTTCTCAGAGAGGAAGAGACCTCTTCCCCCATAGTAGTAAAGGCCTCTGGAGACCGATACAAAACGTGGACCTGGAAGAAGGTCCTATCAAAGGCTTTGACCAACAAGAAGCTACAACAAGGGAAATTACCACAAAAGAGAACCCTCCGGAAAGTCCAAAAGAACCTCGGATACCGTCGATGGAAGAAGTCCTAGAGGATTTAAACCATGCCTCGAGATTGTATCTGAGCTGCCCGGACCTGGTAGAGGCAGTAGCCAGAAGACAGAGAGCAATACAGAGTGATGAAAAGGGTCAAACAGAGGAAACAACAGCTGCAATCATCGCAGATGCAACCCAACGATATGCCTTAGCAACACAGTTAAGAATCTCACACAGCAACCCTATTACTCCTCCTCCTCGACAAGACTTCCCGCTCAATGCAATACTCGTACCGGAAACCTCTACATACAACAAACCACACTTCAGAGTAGAAGAAAACACCAGGTTGTCTCCAGTCCTCAGCGAAACGAAAGAAACACCAAAGAGAAACTTTGAAAGACCAGCCAAACTCAAATCAAATATTCTTAGCCCGGTGGATAATTTGGAAGAGGACCCTCTAGGTCAGCCTGAACACCAAGTGAACCCGGAGGCAGAGGAAACCCTGCAAGAGGTCCAAATTAAAGCAAGATCAAAGTCTCAAAGACCCCAACACACCCGATCACCAAGAACCAGCCCTAACATCCTAAGGGGAGCAAGTTTTAAGAAAAGAAAGCTATCACAGCTTCAATTCTCACCAGGAAGAAAAGGAAATCTCAATGCTTCATCTTCAAGAGGACTCAAGAGGGCAGACAAAGGTAAAGCAATTGCAGAATCCCCCCATATTTCAAGACGCCCGCCAATCCAATTGATCCCAGCTATTGCAAAGATGAAAGGTTCGGATTTTCGGGTCTCCCCACCTCAGGCTCCTTAGCAATTCTAAGCTGGAACTGTTGTGGGTTGGGGAACCCCACAACAGTCCAGAGGCTCAAGGAGATCCATAAAAGGAATTCTCCTGATATCACCTTCCTCATGGAAACTAAAAATAATCTGAACATGGTCTCCAACACCCTTGGATGGTTAAACTTGGAAAATATCACGAAGTTCCCCCTCATTGTCCTGGTGGTGGAGGTCTCTTCCTTACCTGGAAAAAATACATTGATCTATCAGTGATTTCACCCACTCAGAATTACATTGATACTATCATCTCCTACAAAGGCAATAGTTTCCACACGACCTTCGTTTACGGAGAACCGGATCACACCAAAAGACAAGCAATCTGGAACCAACTGTCAAATATTCAACCACCATCGGGAGGAGCATGGTTCTTAACCGGAGATTTCAACGAAATCATAGACAACAGCGAGAAGAGTGGAGGAACAATCAGACCTGAAGGAACTTTCTGTGCCTTCAGAACCTTTCTGTTAGAAAATGACTTATTTGACCTGGAGTACTGTGGAAATTGCTTATCATGGAGAGGCAAAAGAAACTCACATTGGGTCCACTGTAGACTGGATAGAGCAATGTGCAATAGTGCTTGGTCTGATCTCTTCCCCTCGTGTAGAAGCCAATACCTAAATTTGAAGCTTCAGATCATAGACCACTCATATCCTTCCTAGATACATCACGAAGCAAGGGACCAAATTTTTTTAGATTCGACAGAAGTTTGAAGGAAAATCTTGACTTAAAAAAGATCATCAAGGATACTTGGGCTAGTGCAACACATCTTCAGATCGAAGGAAAATTAGCTCTTTGCAAATGGAGCAAGTCCTTCTACGAGAAAAGCCGGGAGACACTTGAGGCAATAAAAATCCAACTAGACGAAGAACTGTCAGGAACCAAACCGAATGAGGAACTGATCTATCAGATTAACAACCAACTGCTTCAAAACCACAGAAGAGAAGAAGAATTTTGGCGTCAGAGAAGTAGACAATTATGGCTAACACTCGGAGATGAAAATACCAGCTACTTTCATGCAGCAACTAAAGAACGACAAGCAAGGAATCGATTATCAGTGATGGAAGATGATAATGGGATACCTTGGTTTGAAGAAGACCAAATAACGTCAGTAATTTGCAACTTCTACAACAAGCTATTCACCTCATCTAACTCTAACGGATCTCAAGTCGTGGAGCATGCTCTCAAACCCTGCATATCACAACAGATGAATGACCTATTGATAAGGGACCCAACCCCGACAGAAATTAAAGAAGCAACTTTTGCAATACATCCGGATAAAGCTCCAGGACCTGATGGCTTCTCAGCCAGTTTCTTCCAAGCAAATTGGGAAGTAGTGGGGATAGCAATTGTCCAGGAAATCCAAGGGTTCTTCTCAACAGGGATCCTCCGAACCTCGCAAAATGAAACACATGTGAGGCTTATCCCCAAAATCTCAGGAGCAAAAAGAATGGCTGATTACAGACCAATAGCACTATGTAATGCCTTCTTCAAGATCATCTCAAAAATGATATCTATCAGGCTAAAACCGGTGCTGGAAACAATAATCTCAGAAAATCAATCAGCTTTCACCTCAGGAAGAGCCATTTCAGATAATGTTCTTATAACCCATGAGGTACTCCATTATCTCAAAACCTCACAAGCGCAGAAAAGATGTACAATGACAGTTAAGACAGACATGTCAAAGGCTTATGATAGAGTAGAATGGAATTTCCTAGGTAGAGTCATGCAAAGGATGGGTTTCCACGAAACATTGATTATGTGGATCATGCAATGCGGCTCAACAGTATCCTACTCCTATCTAATTAATGAGACAGCACAAGGTTTTGTAAAGCCAAGCAGGGGTATTAAACAAGGAGACCCTCTATCACCATATTTATTCATTCTATGTGGAGAAGTCCTATCTCGACTTTGTTCCAAAGCGGAAAAGGAAGGAACTTTACGTGGAATTAAGGTAGCAAGAGGTAGCCCGAGGGTTAACCATCTGTTTGTTGACGATACGATGTTCTTCTGCCAAGCATCAGAGGAAAACTGCCTAAAGCTTAACAACATCCTCCTGCAATATGAGGAAGCTTTGGGTAAAAAAATCAATGCAGATAAATTGTCCATAACCTTTTCAACCAAAACTCCTCCAGAAACAAAAGAGAGCATCAAAGACCTGTTAAAGATAGCTAAAGAGGGAGGCTCAGGTAAATACCTCGGATTACCTGAAAGTTTTGGCAGGAGGAAAATGGACCTCTTCACATCTATAGTTGACAAGATCCGACAGAGAGCCTCGTCAAGATCATCGAAGTTCTTATCAAAAGCGGGCAAACTGACTATGCTACAGTCAGTTTTAACGGCAATCCCAACCTACTCCATGTCCTGCTTTGAGCTGCTTGCAAGCTTATGCAAATGTATTCAATCAGTTCTAACGAGGTATTGGTGGGACAAGTCAGAGAATAGTAAAAAGATATGCTGGGTTTCTTGGGATAGACTAACTAAACCTAAAGCAGCAGGAGGTTTGGAACTCAGAGACATCCAACTTTTTAATCAATCTCTCCTAGCTAAACAAGCATGGAAAATTCTAACAAAACCAGAAAGTCTACTAGCAAGAATCCTCCTAGGCAAATACTGCCATAACTGTTCAATCCTAGAGGTACAACTTCCATCAGTAAGTTCCCATGGGTGGAGGAGCATACTCCATGGTCGAGACCTTCTAAAGAACAACATTGGTAAAGCCATAGGAAATGGACAAACGACTAGGGTATGGCACGACTCCTGTATATCCCTATCACAACAAGTTAAACCCTATGGCCCTATACAAGAACGAGCGTTGGATCTAACCGTGGCAGACCTTCTCACCGATGACTTACAGTGGAATACGAGAAACATTGAAGAATTCTTACCACACTTTACATCACAGATACGATGTATCAAACCAAGCGAAGAAAAAACAGAGGATATCTTCATCTGGCAACCACTTCAATCAGGGATATACTCCACTAAATCAGGGTATAACACAGCAGCCATGGCTACAAAAAGTCCAGTTCCAAAAGATTTCGACTGGATCAAAGACGTCTAGTCACGAAAATGCTCCCCGAAGATGAAAGTGTTCTTATGGTCGATCATACAAAAAGCCCTCCCCCTCGGGGATAACCTACAAAACAGAGGAGTGCTTTCAGAAGTGCTTTGTACCAGATGTAAGGAAAAAGAAACCGCTATTCACATCTTCTTTAAATGCCCTTTTGCTCAAGAGGTCTGGAAATTGATTCCACTTCAGAAAGTAGTTCACCTAGCTACACTTACAGATATCAAGGAAGCAATCCCTAAGTTTAGAAAAACCATATGTCTCCCACCCTCAGAAATCACAGGATGCATTCTCCCCTGGATCTGCTGGGCACTCTGGAC
Source organism: Moricandia arvensis (assembly GCA_905132765.1). Lineage (NCBI taxonomy): Eukaryota > Viridiplantae > Streptophyta > Magnoliopsida > Brassicales > Brassicaceae > Moricandia > Moricandia arvensis. The sequence goes on from CAJHQP010001042.1 coordinate 46,619, forward strand.
TGCACGAAACCTACAGATTTTTGAAAATCAAAATCTATCCACAATAGAAGTGGCAACAAAAGGGATCAGACTAGCAAGGGAATGGAGCAATGCTCAAGGACCTAAAGATCAAGTGAAAGGAAGCCTACAGGGAAGAAACGTAAACCGAACATATCACCAACTTCCCGACACCATCCCTACATGCAAAACCGACGCAGCCTGGGATAAAGAAACCAACAAGGCAGGATCGGGATGGACAATATCAGGCCTACCGGACCAATCCATCAGCAAAGGAGCGGTCTCCCACGTTTTCGTCAACTCTCCATTAGTCGCAGAAGCCTTGGCCCTCCGTTCGGGTCTCATCGCAGCCTTGAATATGGATCTCCCCAGGATCAGGTTGCTCTCTGACAACTCAACGCTCATCCGAGCAATCAACAACGACGCCTTGATAAAGGAAATCTTTGGTATTGTCAAGGACATCCAACAGCTCTCCTCTGTAAACGTTGATATCTCTTTCTCTACTATCTCTCGTTCTCTAAATGTTGTGGCCGACTCGTTAGCAAAAAAAGCCCTTCGGGACTCTCTTGCTCGAAGCCCATCTGTGATCTAATACTTTGGGCATGAGGCCACTTTTAATGTATATTTCAGTTACAAAAAAAGAAGAAGAATTGTGCATATAGATTAAAGACATTTACTTTTATATATTTTTCTAAATAGAAATATTATTACCTATACACCTAACTACATTTCAACTAATAGAAAAAAAGAATGGAAAATACAAAGAATCATATATTATATATTGTTAATAAATTTTGTAATGAAATTTTAAAACGACACTTACTTTAAAATATTTTTTTACTTTACAACGACAACTGAAATAAAACGGAGAGAATAGTAAAAACTGACTTAAAATAGAAATGGTAAAATATACACCATACATGGAATAAACCTTTAAATTGTAAGGCAAAAATGAAGGTAGGTGTATACTTACACCTAATTATATATACAATAGAAAAAAATATACAACATAAATGCAAGTTTAGTGACGAAAAATAGATATTTTCACAAAATTGAAAACATTTAAAAACGGAGAAAATATATCCGTAACTGCATTAATCCCAAAATGAATAGAATTAAAAATTATATTAATTAACCACCTGTGACATATTTTAAAGTTAACTAGAGTCGGACCCGCGCGCCCGCGTGGGTGTTATTTTTTCAACAATATAAATAGACTTTATATTATAATATTATAGATATGTAACATTTTTCCTATTATATATATTTCTGTGGTCAAAATTACATATTTGTTTTAAATGACATATCTAAACATGATATTTTGATTGTTTATATGTTGTAATTAATTGTTTCAAATATTCAGTTCCTTTAGTTGTTTGTTTATATGAATGTATATGTATTTTATAAAAATCTGTAATCTAATCTATTAAGACTATATATAAGAACACATATACATAATATATAATATATTAATTGTTGAAATGGTGAAACTCTAATTTTACGTTTCTTATAGTTTAACTAATATAAATAGATTTTGGTATATATATATATATATTAGTGTAATGTACCGAAACTATATATAATCTTAATAGTATATATTTTAGTATGAGAATTTCAAAATTGATAAATGGGCCCATGTAATATATATTAGTAAATTAGAATACGATATAGAAAGCGTGAAACTATTTTTCGTTGATAAATTTATTAAAATGTATGTTTATTCACTAATATGTTTAAGCATAGATTTTTAATTTTCGATTTATTTCAAGTTTGTTTGTTTCCAGTTCGGTTATGGATTCTAGTTTTCTTCAGTTGAAGAGATATAAGAACTGTTTGGTTATTTATGAATTTGAGTTTGGTTTTGATTTTGTTATTTTAGTTTTTTGGTTTGGTGCGGATAATAATGTTAACAACCCGGTAAAATTTCAATTTGGTTCTTGTTAGGTTTCCGTTTTTGGATAGTTTTGAATAATTTGGATAAAAACATTTTGGGATTTTTCGATAAAATAACGGATCACATAGATAATTTAAATATTTTGGATAAAATATTAGGGTGATTTGGTTATATTGAACAATTAAGATAATTGTAAATATTTTGGATGAAAAAAATAGGGTTATCCATTTTTTTTGGATAATTTGGTTTATAAATAAGATTTTTAGAATACTTGATAATTTTAAAATTAATTATAATTAAAATTTTGGTAACATAAACTGTATTTGGAAAGTTTGGTTTTCAGTTTGTTTCTGATTTAGTTTTGGGTTTACTATTTTAAAGATGTAAAAACCGTTCAGATTTTTGTGAACATTGATTCCATAGATTTTTGATTTTTTAATTTGTGTTACAGCTTGGCTTTCGGTTCTCGACTTAATAAGATAAATTTGAAAAATATATCTTGTAATTGATAAATAACCGATTTAAATTTAGTTTAAGAATATATTTTATAAATTCCCGATATTAAGACTGCTATCATAATAAAATTGTTGCAGATGCCAATCTAATAATTATAGAATGTTTTGAGTATTTTTGATGTTTATAACTATGAATTTATTAAATTTTCTTGATAATATATAAATAAATATATTACTATGTAATTTTTTTTATTTGAAATATTTAGTAAATAATAAAAATTGGAAAGGCATTCTTACAATTTCTACATATTTGTTAATTTCTACAATCTTTCTTAAAATATATTCAAACTTTAATATTAAAGATCTCAAGCTAGATCTTCTCCCATTTATTCTTAAAATATCTGATTTGCTCCTAACTTTATGGTTATATATAAAATACATTTTTATAGTGTATACCGTCTATAATAAGTATATTATTGATTTATAGAGTAAGGATAATGTTCATAATGGAGCATTGACTATTTTGAAAATTTTCCAAAATGTAAATATTAAAATATTGTAGTATATGAAATTATTGTAATATAGTCATATGTAAAAAAGAAATGTAACCATGTATTGAGATATTTCTTCAAATGCAAAAAAAACTTACTGATACTCTTCAATACATAAAATACAAAATATTTACTAATACTCTTCAGTATCATAAATCTATACGTAAGATAATTGCTTGTTCAGTATTTTTAATGACATACTTTAAATGAATATGCTAGAATAAAAGGATTTAAATTCGTTCATTAATGTTTTGTTAAGACTAATTTAGATAAGACTTATTGCTCACATTTGTTTCTAATTGTAAATGACTAAAGAAACAGTAATGAAATTATAAATATCTTACAAATCTCCTTATAATAATTAAAAAAAAATCTCCTTTAATACGAATGTACCACCGTATTCTTGTTTTAAAATAATGAAAATGATTTATAATTAATGTAGGAGTGGCAGACCAACATATAATCAAGGAATATTTTGTACCGAAACTCATTTTTTTTATTTCTTCAGACCAAATTAAACTGAGGCATTATTGTTAAGAAATCACGTGACTTTAGGATCACTCAGTTTTGTTATTTTAGTTTAGCAAAGTTAAAAACGACAGTGTATAAACCCAATGGCATTCTATGGTAAATATTAAGAAAAAATGAGGGTTAAATATTAATTGTACTCTAGTTTTAATAGATTAAGATGAAAACAGTGCAGAAGGATTAGTATTCACCGTAACACCAGTAACAAGAATTTAATTAAACAATTTGATAAACATTACACAAAGTTTAAAATGGGAATTTAGAAAATACAACAAAATATAACGTTATAACATGTATAAGTCAAAGGAAAATAACAACTGAAAATAAAAGAAAAATAATATCAAACAAATTCCTCTATTTAGTTTGTTAGTCATGTTTTCGATTATTTGATTTCACAAATACGAATAGAAAGTTTATTTGATAATATTAAATTATGTGATACTTGTATAATTTTAAGAAAGATATTTTCAAATTTACAATAAAAAGAAAGCAAAAATCAATGAAAATTATATTGCTCATAAGATTAATAAAAATGCAAACTTAAACAAAATAACTTATATAGTAATAAAATATAAAAGGTTAACAAATTCAAAATGCATAAACCACGTGTAGCGCAGTGAAAAACTCTAGTACATATAAAAACTGAAGGGGCTTTATGCATTAACTTAACAAGGACCAATACAATAGCCCACAGACATAACGAAAGCTCACACAATACAAAATTGGTTTAAGGAACAATCTTTTAATCTGTTTGTAACGGGTTAGAGAATAAACTAGATTGCCTACAAAATATGCGCATTCCTTAAACGCCAATAAGAAAGTCAAAATCTTCACATATTGTTGTTTGGTAGGATCGGAAATGACGAAACTTTCTCATCTTAATGATCAAAGTCAAAAGCTAGAGGAAACACAAACTCATAAGTAGGCCACTAGAACCGAATCAATACAAAACATTTAATAAACGATTCTTTATAAAGCTACCTAAAAGCCCAATTAGGCCTGGGCATTTTACTCGGACTCGAAGACCCGACCCGAAACCGACCCGAAAAATCTGGGTTCGAGTAGGAACCGAACCGACAAGTTTACCCTATTGGGTCGTGATGTGGAGGATCCGCGGGTCTTGGACCCGACCCGAACCGAACCTGAAACCCGATGGGTACCCGAAATTTTTAGTATAATTACGTTTTATTCAAAAACTTGGGTGCTTACTAATCGGCCACCTAAAGTAATTAATCGGTTTGAATGAAAAAAATAGGTTTAAATGAAAAAAAATCAGATGAATGTGTTATTATGCGTCGAACATGTTACTTCTAGAAAGAAAAACAACTCACAAACCCCTACATCAACAAACATAAATATTTTCAGATTTTTTTTTTTTTTAACAGGACCCGATCGGAACCCGACCCGAAACCGAACCGAATCCGAACCGACAAATTCTAATTACCCTATTGGGTCCAACTATCTAAGACCCGAACCGATCCGGACCCGACAAGACCCGAACCGAGCCCGAACCGAAAAATTCAAATTACCCTATTGGGTCCTAAACTCATAGACCTGAAGAACCCGAACCCGAAAGGACCCGACCCGAACCCAACCCGAACCCGACCCGAGGACCCGAATGCCCAGGCCTAAGCCCAATAATGAAAAGTAGCCTTATGAGAGTAAAAGAGTTAGTGATGGCATTTGGGCATTTTATTTGGAGTTGTTGCGGGTTGGATCGCCACGGTACGCGGTCCCAAGAATATAAGACCAATCCCACTCCTCCCTTTACATGCGGGTTTGCAGACCGTGGCCAGCGGGACACCCAATGCTTCAAGTCCAGGACGTGATCCAATGCAAGTATGCTTCGGTATTGACAAGGCCAAATTTGATATTTTGGGAGTTTAAAACATTTTCTAAGAATTCTAGTAAAAAAAAGTTGTTTCAAAATTTGGGAATCTATATCTGTGTAAAAAACTTACATAGATATAGATTCCCAAATTTTGAACCACTTATATCCGATCTCGTATGTTATCCTGGGCAAATAAATCTCTAACTTTCACCGATAGACTCCGATTTAATTCAATATGTTATTGGGATTATTACTAATTTTTGGAGTTCGGTGTTCAGGCTTCCGAAAGAACTGTTATGAGATTATCTAAAGTTTATGTTCATTGTTCCTATGGCCAGGCTCGCCTACATCCAAAGCAAATGTCGCCTGGAAGGATCTTTGTATTCCAAAGAGAGAAGGAGGTCTGGGTCTCATAAATTTGTATGATGTTTCACAAGTTTTCTCACTGAAACTGATATGGAATTTGTTCAGAAATGCTTCTTCGCCATGGGCTAATGGACCAGATTTTATCTGCTCCACACGCACACCTTCTGGGATGCTCCGCTAAACAATTCTGGTTCTTGGATTTGGAGCAAACTACTTCGTATGAGACAACTGGTTTCACACTTCCTGAGAGTAAAGGTTAGAGACGTACGGTCAATACATTTCCTTCTGGTTCGACAATTGGATCAATGATGGAAGCTTTGGCACATATTGGGAGAGACAGGAACAATAAGGCTAGGCATCCAAAAATACGCGACAGTTTCTGAAGCATCTGATGGAACACACTGGTCTATTAGACGTTGTCGGGGTTCTCAAATAGTCAAATAGATGAGATTATGCATAAGATTCATGTTATTTCAGGCGCCAAATAGCTTAGCTGGGCCGGACTTATATCTCTGGAATCAGGGTGAAATGAGTACAAGCACCGGTTTACATCAAAGAAAAATTGGGATCAACTTCGAGAGAAGCACCAAGATGTCACGTGGTACAAGGTGGTTTGGTTTTCACAATCAATTCCTTGACAAAGCTTCATCACATGTGTAATACCCGTATTTATCATAAATAATAAAATAAATAATAATATCTAACTTCTCCATTTATTAATTTTCAAACGTCAACATCAACACCATAAACTCTGTAATAAAGTAAATACTCAAAAATATTGACAAACATAAATCCATAAATCTGAAAAAGAAAGATAAAGAACATCCAAAGTACCAATCCAAAATGATCACTCCTGATCGTCAGTCTCACCTGAAAGAAATAAAGGAGGAGTGAATAACAAGAGAGTCCCTCAGTGAGACATGAAATGCTAGACACGCAAATCACTGACTAAGTAAATAGAATTTCCACTATGAAAGTTTAGCTCTAACATGAACAACCACGACGCCTAAAGCATCACACAAAACAAACAATGCAATGATAGCACATAGCTAGTCCATACGCCATGTATTCTCTTCATACGAATATACAATGTCATAATAAGCGTCGCTAGCGCAGACATCTCTGGACCCCTGCCAGTAACCACTAAGCGTTGAATGCAAACGTCTGTGCACCACGTCCCACACAAATATGCGTCGCTGGCCCAAATGTCTATGAGACACTGCCCCCAAATATGCGTAGCTAGCCCAGATTTCTCCGAACCCCCACCCTCATAAGCGTCGCTAATCCAGATCTCTTTGAATCGCCGCCTTCGTCACATAGTCCCTACTCATAACTATGTATATATATATATATATATATATATATATATATATATATATATATATAACACCATTTAACTCACCCAATCAATAACAAGTTAAATCCTCTAGACCCTTAATTCCAGTTTACATTGAATCCTAACTATGTCACAAGACTCGATTCAAACAGACGAAACACGTTTCGAAACTAAATGACTATAGAAAGAATTCTACACTAGTAACGGGATTTAACGGAATAGTCCTCACATTAGCAATGTGGAAAGTGGTATCTTTGAACTCATAGTGCTCAAATAGACTCCAAATCTGAAATTAGGGCAAAAAATTGAGTCAGAACGCTTTTCGAACGGTTAAAAACGGATAAACGGTGATCTGGTCAAAAAGTCAACTGGCTGGTCAAAAAGTCAACTAGCTGGTCAAATGTCAACCCAGTCAACTTTGACCAAGCCGATTAACCATTGACCAGATTGAAATCGAATTGAACCAACCGGTTTTCCTTAACCGAATTTGATTTCAATTACCATAATCAAATCAATTTCAACCCCACTTAATCCTAACCAAAATCAATTTCCAATAACCCGACAAACCGAAAATCAATCGACAAATCGAACTTGCTTGACTAGTCAACGGGTCGACTGATGAGTCGACTCAGCTGAGCCGCCAAGTCACCGGTGGTCAGCGAGTCAACTGGCGAGTCACCGGTGACCGGTCGCTGGTGGTGGTCCAAGGCGGCGGCAGCTTGCCGGAAAAGTCATCAGCGGCGGCGGAGACAGCTTGTAGTATGGGACCCAGCCATATTCGTTACAATTTTTCTTGTGGGAGAGTTATTAAAGGGTGAGTTCTTGCGTTCGATTAAAGCCAAACACACCAACAACCTACCGGTGGATGTGGAGGCATTTTCTTCCACGGTGAGGGGTTAAGGTTGATGCGCTGCAACGCCAGTTGGGTCCTACAGGCGGGTTGTTAAAAGATGAATTCTTGGTTTCGAGTAACACCAAACGCACCAATAACCTATCGGTGAATGTGGAGGTATTTTCTTCCACAGTGAGGGGTTAGTGTTGATGCGTTGTAGTGCCAGCTAGGTTTCACGGGGCGGGTTGTTATAATAAAAGTCAAATTGTTATGTGACAACCCATCCTGTGGACCCAGGCTCACAACCTTTCAGAGCACTGACCCAACCCCTCACCGTGGGAGGAAACGCTTCCACATCCATCGGTAGGTTATTGGTGTGTTTGGCGTTACTCGAACCCAATACTTCACCCTTTAACAACCTTCCCACATGACAACCTGTAACATCAGTATGTCATGGACTATAAAACGTAAGGAGAAATCGAACAGCCTTGTTACAGCCCACTTGAGCTATTAAAATAGCCTGCAAGTTTCCCATTGCTCTGAACTGAAAAAGAAACAAGCTGAATGTGAGATTTGTGAGAATATGAGACGTTGAAGGAGTTTATGTGAGAAAATGAGATTTAAAGAGAGTTAACTTGCTGGAAACTAAAGAACATGAAGAACGAGAGAGAGAGAGAGAGAAATGATTTTTCTTAACTAATATGGGATGCTTACAATAATGTTTTATAGACCAAAAAAGACCAAAGAAGACAAGAAAAATAATATTAATTTATTCTGGTCTGAACCAAAGAAAGGGACAGCTCTTGAACAACTCCCAAGCTTGGACCACACATGTGACTTTTAATTTAAACTAATCCCACTTGCCTTTGCTCTCTCTCAACGGTCTGGAGGCTCATTTGAATTCAAATCTTCCTCTGAGGATGAAGCTTGGCGAGTCCCACAGGTATCTTGCCTTCCAAGTCACTCAAGGTAAAGCTAGGTTACTTGGAAGTCAAGGTTGTACGAATACCTTGTCCAACAAAGTTCTTCATATCAGACTTATTTATTCAAGTCAATACTCATCATCTTCATAACTTCTTCTAGTCATTTATTTATTCATGTCAACACTCCCCCTCAAGCTTGACCATAGGAACTGGTCAAGCTTGGAAACCATGAAGCATTCCCTCATTAAAACCTTAGCTAGTAAAAACCACTTGGGATTAAAAACCAAGCCAAGGAAAACGAGTAGAACACTTCATGGCAAGAGGATCAATGACTTGTGAGGTCTATGAGTCCAAGTTTGGAATGGATGAAGTCACAGACTTTGGTGATGGCTGCCTTTGTGAAGATGTCAGCCAGTTGATCTTCACTTCTTGTGTAACAAGGTAAAATAATCTTTTATTCCACAGCTTGCCTCACCTTATGACAATCTACTTCAATGTGTTTAGTCCTCTCAAGGAAGACTGAGTTGCTGGCAATGTGTATAGCAGCTTGATTATCACAGTGCATAGTTATTGGTGTTGTAGTTTCAATATCCAAGTCTTTAAGCAGCCCCTTGATCCAAACCAACTCGCTTATGAGCTTTCTCATAGCTCTATATTATGCTTCAGCACTAGAACATGAAACCACTTTCTGCTTCTTGCTTTTCTAGGTTACCAAGTTACCTCTAATGAAGGTACAATACCCAGTAGTTGATCTCCTATCAACTCTATCTCCTGCCCAATCAACATCATAGTATCCAACAATTTCAGTGCTTCCATTGCATCCCATCCAGACACCTTGTCTTGGAGCTTCTCATATATACCTCAGAATCCTCTCAACTATACTCCAATGATGAACCTTAGGATCTTACATCTGTTGACTGACTTGATTCACAGCAAAACAGATGTCTGGCCTTGTGATGGTTAGATAGATAAGCTTTCCAACCATTTTTATGTACTTCTTGATGTCTTCAAATGGAGTATTTTCAAACTCCCCCTCTCGCATCACTTTGTAGCCATCTTCAAGAGGAGTCTTGGCTGTTCTTCCTCCAAGGTTTCCTGCAGCACTCAGTAGATCCATTGCATACTTCCTTTGAGACAGAAACAATCCTTCTTTGGATTTGCACACTTCAATTCCAAGGAAATACTTGAGCTCTCCAAGATCCTTAATGTCAAATACTGACTTCAGAAAAGCTTTGGTAGCCTGAATCCCCTCCCTGTCGTTTCTAGTGATGATAATATCATCTACATATATCAAGATAACCACAATTCCTAGTGGACCAGTCAGTGTGAAGAGAGTATGACCAGCCTCTGATTTTCTGAACCCTCTCCAATTCAATGTGGTGCTTAACTTTTGGTATCAAGCTCTTGGTGATTGCTTCAGTCCATAAATAGCTTTCTTCAATCTTAGGATGTTTCCAGGCTTGACCATATGTTCTAGACGAGGAGGAGGGAACATGTAGACTTCATCTTCTAGCTCTCCTTGAAGAAATGTGTTCTTGACATCCATCTGCCACAATTCTCACTCTAGGTTGGTTGCAAAAGACTGTATAATCCTGATAGTATGCAGCTTAGCCGCTGGTGCAAAGGTCTCTACATAGTCTTCTCCATAAGTTTGAGTAAAGCCCCTTGCAACCAGCCTTGACTTGCGTCTCTCTGCCCTTCCATCTGGTAAGAATTTAATTGTGAAGACCCACTTTCTTGGTATTGCTTTCTTTCCCTTTGGGAGTTCACTCTCATACCAAGTATCATTCTTGATCATGGCATTAGTTTCATCTCCCACAGAGTCTCTCCACTCCTCAAGTTCCATTGGTTCTTCAAAATACCTTGGAATATAGCTTTGATTTAAACCACTGATGAATGCTTGATGTTCCCTTGGATAATGGGCAAGAGAACCTACTGCTTGGATAGGATGAGTTACTGCCTGACTGTTGAAGTAAACCCTTGTGTTCTTCCAGTTTGAGGGATCATTTCTCAGCCTTGTGCTTCTCCTTAGTGGTTGAACTGCTTCAGGTTCTTCTTCTTCCTTATCAGATTCAGATCCCTCATTCTGATGCACTGGTTATGGTTGTACTTGCTGCCTTTCATCTTGATCATGAGTTTCTTGTTGATTCCCCCCTTCAGGATCAGGATGGGTGGCTTTTACAGCTTCATCAACCCCATCTTCATCAATTACAACTTCTGGACCAGGTGCATTTTCAGGAGAATTCCTCCTTGTTTCCTGATTAGCCTGAGGCATGCCAATACCAAGACTCTCCAATATAATACTGAGGTTTGTGGCTTTCTCTGATGCTTGAGATAAATCCTTCAAATCATCCCTACTCTTTTCCTCATAATATCCTTTAGTCTCCAGATATTTCACATCTCTTGATATTAAAACCTTTCTTGATATTGGATCATAGCACTTATAACCCTCACATCTCATAATATCTTTTTGTGTCCAGAAATTTCACATGTCTTGATATTAAAACCTTTCTTGATATTGGATCATAACACTTATAACCCTCCTGTGTTGGAGAGTAGCCTATGAACATTCCAAAGGTGGCTTGGTCTGGTTTAGAACCTCAAATGGAGACATGTCATTGAGGACTTTAGTTGGAGTCCTATTGATCAGATAGCTAGCAGACACGACATCATCACTCCAGAATCTTTTTGGAACATTAGTGTGGAACATCATTGATCTTGCTATTCCATCAAGTGCATGTTCTTCCTCTCAGCAACACCATTTTGTTAAGGAGTGTAAGGGCAGCTTGTCTAGTGAATAATTCTATGTTGAGCAAGGTATTGCTTAAATGCCTGACTTGTGTACTCTCCACCATTGTCTGACCTGAGAATTTTCAGCTTGGCATTGAAATGACTGGAGACATGGGTCTAGAAATACTTGAAAACTTCTAACAACCTGTCCTTTACTCTGAATTAGTGTCATCCAAGTGTATTTGGAATTCTCATCAATGAAAGTGAAAAAATATTTGTGATTCTCCCTAGACACACACGGCGCAGTCCATACATCAGAGTGAACCAGTCAAAACATCTCTCATAGATAGTGCCAGAACTTGGAAAGACTGTCCTACAATGCTTCCCCAATATGTAGGCTTCACAATCGTCATTCTTGAACACCACACCAGGAAGCATCAGATTTAAGGCTCTAGTATGAGGATGTCCCAGTCTAGCATGCCATATGGTGCTCTCAACCCCATTAGATGTACTGGCCAGGCAATGAGAAGGTGGTGATTCAGACAACTTAGTCTTGTGAAGGTTATATAGTTGCTGATGATTGTGCCCTTTGCCACTTATATGCCCTGTCTTCAGGTCTTGAAATTCAACCTCATCAGGTCTGAACACAACTTGACAGCTTAAATCAACAGTAGCTCTTTTCACTGATAGCAAATTTGATGTAAAATGAGGCATATACAAGGCAATAGATTCCCTATCAAACAACCTAAGGTTCCCTATCCCTTCTATCTTCACCTTATCACCATTTGCTATAATAACATTCCCTTAGGCAGGTTGGACATCACTAATCAGGCTCCTATCACTAATCATATGATGGCTAGCTCCTGAATATATAATGATGGGTTTAGAGTCAAGAGAGTGTGTACCAGCCTCATTAGGTGAGATAAGGGCCTTGGCAGCTTTGATAAATGAATCAAGGTCTCTTCTGGTCACTGGACCATCAAAGTTGGTCGCACTAGCCATACTCCTCCATGTTCCTCCTTCATTTGAATCACCAACAAAAGCTGAATACATGGTTCTTCCTTGAATCACTTGATGCTCAAACTCCTTGAGCTTAAATGTATCCTTCTGGACTCTTAGTCTAGATTTAGAGTTGTTAAGCTTGGTTCTCATGGGGACTGATTACTGCGTGCCTTTCTGACCTCCATAGACCCGTCCCTTCCTCCTTTGTTTCTCACGCCTGCTAATCATGTGAGTAACTGGTTTCTCTTCTTCCTTGAAGAGTATATGTGCTCCTTGTTCTCTTTGGACCAGGGAACAAACATCTTCTAAATTTGGAAGCTTGCTTTCTCGAAGGATATGACTTATCAGCTTGTTGTAGGATGGATTCGGGTTTAGGAGAAGGCTGAAGACCTAGTCTTGCTCATATCTTTCTCTTATGACCTCCGGATCAGAGAAAGCTACAAACCTTAGGATTATATTGGAGAGTCTTGGTATTGGCATGCCTCAGGCTAATCAGGAAACAAGGAGGAATTCTCCTGAAAATGCACCTGGTCCAGAAGTTGTAATTGATGAAGATGGGTTTGATGAAGCTGTAGAAGCCACCCATCCTGATCCTGAAGGGGGGGGGGAATCAACAAGAAACTCATGATCAAGATGAAAGGCCTAAGCATATCCATCTCTGCCCATAAGCTTATGAACTTCCCAAAATACTTATTAAAGTCCATTTCCTCTTGGCTCAAATGATTGATAGTCCTTTTAACTTCAAAGACCCGGCTTAGGTTGGAGAGATTCCCATAAACAGTTTGAAGACTCTCCCATAGATCCTTGGCTGTTTCAAAGTGTGAATAAGTCTCCAAGATCGGTTCTGATAGAGAGTTGTGTATGATTTCAAGTGTTTGATGGTCTTCTTGAACCCACTTGTCTTCATTCTTCAGGCAAGTAGCCTGAATATCCTCTTGAGCCATCCTCTTTGAAGTTTCAGCCTTCATGATATGGCTGTCCCAAAGTCCATGACTTCCCAAGGTAAATCTGGTCACTCTTGACCATAAAATATAGTTAAGACCCTCAAGGGTCACTAGAGTAAGGCTCTTCTTCTCTATATCCATGGTCATAATTCTTTTACCCAATGGGTAAAGCTATAGACTAGTGGATAAGAGTGAAGAACATAGAGATTTTGAAAAGAAAAAGAGAGTTTTGCGGAATGAAAAAGGAGTTTAGAGCTCTGATACCATGTGAGATTTGTGAGAATATGAGATGTAGAAGGAGTTTATGTGAGAAAATGAGATTTAAAGAGAGTTAACTTGCTGGAAACTAAAGAATATGAAGAACAAGAGAGAGAGAGAGAGAGAGAGAGAGAGAGAGAGAGAGAGAGAGATTTTGAAATCTAAGAAAAAGAAGGAGAGAAATGATTTTCCTTAACTGATATGGGATGCTTACAATAATGTTTTATAGACCAAAAAAGACTAAAGAAAACAAGAAAAATAATATTAATCTATTCTGGTCTAAACCAGAGAAAGGGACAACTCTTGAACAGCTCTTGAACAGCTCCCAAGCTTGGACCACACATGTGACTTTTAATTTAGGGAATTTGATTCATTGAACACACATTTTAGTACAAAAGACTAGAACAATACAAATCTTTTTTTATTACTGACATTTTTTAAATGCCTAGTGTGCCCTTCTATCATGTTGTGCCAAAAACGTATTTACAAGAATGCCATTACTTTTTCATGCCACGTCAGTAAAAAACCGTCGCCATGTAGGAATTCGCTGACACGAATTAATGAAGTCAGCCGCAAAGCGTTACAAACTACGTTACAACTGAGTTATTCGTACGTTGTAGCTGATTTAATTAACCTAGCTGACCTCTGTGAAAAGGGCTGACTTCTGTGAAAAGGGCTGACTTACGTCTATAAGTCAGCGCCCTGTGAAGGCTGATTAACAGAAATCTGGCTGAATTGTGTGATCTCGGCTGACTAAGAAACACACGTTACGGCTGACTTATACATCGAATGGCTGGGTTTTTGAAAATATGGCTTAGATGTAGTTAAGAAATGGCTGAGCTATATTTTTGCATGCTGATTCAATGATCATCGGCCGACTGTGTTACTAAACTTTCGGCTCACTTAAGAGAGCTTGTTATGGCTGAGTTACCTTTTGTCAGCCGTAATAAGTTGGATTAACAGAAATTTCAGTCCTATTACGGCTGACCTATTAGCGAAATATTAATTACTAGAATAGCATTCACTTGACGACTGTTTTAGGTGACGATATGGCTGACTTATTTTTTTCCCGCGTATTGACGACTAGTTATTAGGAAAAGATTAATTACTAGATTAGCATTCACATTGCGGCTGACATACGTTCTGTGTTATGGCTGAGGTACGCTAGCTGAGTTATGTGTTCCTATGTCGGCTGACATAACGATTTGCCATGTCATCATCCATATCATCAGTTCTTAGTTGTCATGTCATAAAAACGTTACAACAGTAAAAAAAGGTTTATGTTACAGACGTTGTGTCTTATTCTTCATTATTCATCTTCTTTATCTATATTTTTCATCTTATTCTTCATCTTATGGAGCTTATAATTATTGTTTCCGGAAACTAGGTCTAAGAAAACATAGATCTAAAAAACATGAAGATCGAAAGACATCATGCTGCTCCTTCTCTCATTGGATTCATCATCTTGGAGAAGAAGGAAAAAGTCAAAGAGAGATAGATGAAAAAGGTAAGTTCCGTAAATTGTAAGAAAATGAGAGAGTTGAACAAAAAAGTAAGAAAATTATAGAAGACGAAGAAGATGATGAATTTGGAAGCCAATTTCTACATGTTTGACGACTCAGATGGTGCGTCATCTGATTATGATAACTTTAGTTCATACACCTAGTCTCCAACACATACCTTACAACTGAATTATGCATACATTACGGCTGAGTTATGTATACGTTACGACTGAGTTATACATATGTTACGGCTGACTTATACCATTCAGATTAAAATTTTAATCTTTTTTCTGCCCAAAATGATTTTTTCCCGCCCAAAATACGAAACGTCGCGAAACGAATAACATTTGACGGCTGGCTTATATGAACGTTACGGCTGACTTATAAGTCATGGTTTAGGGTTTTTGCTATAATCAAAGGCTGAGTTGTGGTTACAATATGACTTTGTTATAACCATGTCGGCTAAAAAAACTTATAACATGCTCAAGATCCATCATCCAAACTTAAATTGAATTTAGAAAACGAAAGAGAGTAAAAAGATGAGTCTAAATATTAGGAATCAAGAGACATATCACTCTCTTAAAAAACATAGATCTAAAAAATCAAAAATCTGAGACAGATCTACTCTAGTAGTCTTCGTCTTCGATGGTGGTCGGTTACAAACCATGATTATAAGTCAGCCGTAACGTTCCTATAAGTCAGCCGTCAAGTGTAATTTGTTTCGCGACGTCTCATATTTTGGGCGGGAAAATGATTTTTTTCCAGCCCAAAATACGAAACGTCTCGAAACAAATTACATTTGACGGTTGGCTTATTGGAACGTTACGGCTGACTTATAAGTCATGGTTTAGGGTTTTTGCTATAATCAAATGCTGAGTTGTGGTTACAATACGACTTTGTTATAACCATGTCGACCAAATAAGCTTATAACAAGCTCAAGATTCATCATCCAAACTTAATTTGAATTTAGAAACCGAAATAAAAAGTAAAAAGACTAGTCTATATAATATGAATCAAGAGACATATCATTCTCATAAACAACATAGATCTACAAAATCAAAAATCTGAGATAGATCTACTCAAGTCTTCATCTTCTATGGTGGTCGGTTACAAACCATGATTATAAGTCAGCCGTAACATTCCTATAAGTCAGCCGTCAAGTGTAATTTGTTTCGCCTTCGTCTTCGATGGTGGTCGGTTAGAGAAGAAGCTTTGTCTCCTCCAGTGTCTTGTATGGTGATCCGACATCCTACTGCTCCCTACCTCATCGGATTCGTCGTTTTTGCAGAAGAAGAAGTGTCAAAGAGAGAGAGAGAGAGAGAGAGAGAGAGAGAGAGAGAGAGAGAGAGATGAAGAGGCTAAGTCCTATCAATTGTAAGAAAATGAGAGAATAATTTTTGGCCTTTAGATTGTATTTAATCAATGGCCATTGATTGTAATCCTTGAAAAAAAGATTAACCAATGGGAAAGAAGGTTGGAGATAGACAAAAAGATAAGTTTGAACCCTTAGATTAAAATCAATCAATGGTTATGAAAAAAGCAATATAAATTGTAATTTTAGTTTTTTTCAATTGTATTTTAAAATAACTTAAATTTTAAAAATATATTTACGGATTTAAATCAAGATTTAAAATAGAATATTTAAGGATTAGAGATTAAATTTTTAAAATGATTAAAATTTGAATTTAACTCTAAACTATAAACCTAAACTCTAGATCTAAGCCTTAAACTTTAAATAATAATAAATTTAAATATTAAAAATATCAGATTTAATGTTCAAACGATAAACTTTATAATTTTTATCTTTATCGTTCTATAATTTAGGATTTGAGGTTTAGATTTAAGAAATTATTAAAGTTAGAGTCTTGTGTGTAAGAATTGTATAAGTAATTGTAAGAGAACATATATCTCAAGATCAAGTTAAAATCTCAACTTGAAAATTCAAGAAACTAGACACATTTTTGTTGATTTATATTCACTTGATATTGATAAGAGGATTTTCAATATAACTATTTAAAGTACTTGAATTCAATTTTTTTATTTTAGTGTATGTTTGAGGTATGACTGAGTTATATAATTGACACGACTAAGTTATCAAAACGACACGGCTGAGTTATTTAAATGACATGGCTGAGATATATAAACGACACAGCTAAGTTGTATAAACATAGCATAAGTCAAATATAAAATACACGGTTGATGTATGTTTTCCACAGAGAAATAAGAAAATACAGGTTTGCTGCACCATTCCGGTGATAACTCCTCCATGTCTCCAAGCTTCACTGAACTCCTCTGCCTCGTCTTTGACAAATCCATCACTTCTTTATGTCTCCTCCATTATCTTCTTGTTCAAGCTTCTCTTTCACTCAGATCTGGAAAAAAAAAAGATTATCGAAATATGGTATCAAATTACAAACAAACTTAAATGAATACATCCCACAATTGTTGGGTGTTTTTAAAATGTATTTTTCTTTTCTCCTCAGAATGCACATTTCTTATACCTAGGTTATTGGAGATTCGCAGGAACTAACTCAGCCACAACTGCATATATAACTCAGTCGTAAAAGAAAAGTAACTCTGCCACAACATAAATAAAACTCAGTCACAAAATCAAAAAAACTCAGTAGAGAAGATGATTTTGGGTGATTGCAGCGAAGAAGATTTCGTAGAAACGCTTGCGGAGAAGCTGATTTTGGCAAAGACGATATCGGGATAGATAGTTCGAGAATTTCAGATGATAAACAACAATGTCAACATAAAATCACACTCAATCACAACTTAAATCAAACTCAGTTGCAACAGATATCAAACTCAATCACAGTATAGATCAAACTCATTCGAAACTTACCAGAGAAGACTTTTGCAGAGAAGACTTTTTCGGAGAGGACGATTTCGGAGAGGACGATTTGGGAGTAGACGATTTCCGAGAAGACGATGACAACATTTCTTCTCGACCATTTTCGGAGAAAATGCTAGACTGGAGAAGACAAGTTCACGGAGAAGAGAACGACGACACAATGAAAAACTCTCTCTAAGGTTTGAAGAATTCGACTTCAGAAGAGGGAGTGGGGAGTTGGTTTTTTTTTCTTGTTTTGAACAAATTAATGAATGTATTGGTAAGTGTAAAAAAATTAATGACATGAAATACGTATAAGGTGAGGTGGAATACGGTTAAGGTGACGTGGAATACGGTTTGCTGACATGGCATTTTTAATTAAAAATATAGGCAAACTAAGGATTGGTGTTTATTGTAATTTACTAGGGTCAAAAAACATTCTAGTAATTTTTAGAAAATGTATGTTATTCTAGTAATATTCTAACTTTTATGTGCTATATGAGTCATTCTCTCTTTATAAACTAATCCCACTAGCCTCTGCTCACTCTCAACGGTCTGGAGGCTCATTTGAATTCAAATCTGCCTCTGAGGATGAAGCTTGGCGAGTCCCATAGGTACCTTACCTTCCAAGTCACTCAAGGTAGAGCTAGGTTACTTGGAAGTCAAGGTTGTACGGAATACCTTGTCCAACAAAGTTCTTCATATCAGCCTTATTTCTTCAAGTCAATTCTCATCATCTTCATAACTTCTTCTTGTCATTTATTTATTCATGTCAACACTGAATGCATCTCGTCACCCATGTTACAAACCGCTTTGGTAACTGTATTGTCGTAAGAATGTTCAGCAAGAAAGACCATTGGATTGAATCAAACGTTTTAAAGATATCAATCTTAACATCACATCTAGAAGATACTGTAGCTTTATGGTAATTCTTAACCAGCTCCAAAGCTAGTAGGACATTTTCCATTAGAAGCCGTTCTTTGACAAAAGCAGATTGGTTTGATGAAATGAATTTCGAGAGAATCCTTTTCAGCCTGTTTGCCAAGATTTTTGAGATCACCTTGTGGAGCACATTACAACAAGAAATAGGTCTATAGTCTCCCATGTTTATGCTTCATTATTCTTGGGTATTAAAGCAAGCATCGTAGAGTTTATACATTTTGGGAGGAAACCTTTCTCAAAAAAGCTTGTTTTTTTTAATATATGTTAGATTTATTCAAAAGAAAAGTAACTTTTTTAGAGCAAGTGACTTGTTTTTAAACGTTTAAAGAAACACTACACAGAGTGAAGCTCCTCAATCATCGTGTTGCTATCCACAAAGATAATCCTCCAGCATACTTTTGTTCTCCGATTTGGCGGAAAGAAAGACATATATTCCTGACTTGGCGATCCAGAGTCTTGCTGATGTCCTGTGGTGATCTTGCGATTGCACAATGTCGTCGTTCATTTCTCTCCCTCCAGAGAGCATGTACTTTCGCTAGTAGCGTGTAACGAATTAGGAAAGTCCTTAACAGGTCACCAATGTCATCGAGAATTATAGCTAGAAGTTCTGACCATTTGTTTGTATATGTAGACTGGAGAAGTCCACACATAAGACTGGACCAGACCTCCGAAGAATATCTGCACTCAAAAAAAGAGATGATCTCGTGTTTCTTGTGGAGAAAGGCATAGGACACAAGACGGGTTAGCTCCTCTGTTCCAAGAGAGCATTCTATCTCTTGTAGCAAGCCTGTTCTGAGTTGCGATCCAATGAAAGAAAGCATACTTTGGAGTATGATGTTTAAACCAAACACCTTTCCACCAGGAGACCGTCAGCTCTCGATATCGGAGTAGTTCCCAAGTAAGTTTTGCTTTAAATACCGGCTTATATTTTCCTTCAGATTGTTTCCAGAGGGATAAATCTTCCTCATCCACCATTTTCCCTCTTTGGTCCTCAATGATATCCTCAAGTTTGTTTAGAATTTCAACTCGATGTCGTCATCTTCTTCTTGTAGCCATCACCCTTACTACTGTCGAGGTTGAAGGAATACCCATTTCTTTGCACCCGCGTGACCCAAATAAATCATAGAGCCTGCCCATAGTTGACCATGAATCATACCAGAAATAGGCATTGTGCCCATTACCTACTTTCAGTCTTTCAAACTTTTTTGCTTTATCTCGAAGTTTCAAGTGCTTACGCCACATCCAAGAGCCTGTTTTTGTTGAGTCTTTTATCGGCCAGAAAAATCTATCCTTCATCAAATAGGTCTGTATCCACTTCACCCATAATGATGGTTGTAGAGATGATAATCGCCATATAAGCTTCAAGCAGCAAACTTGATTTACATCTTTTAGAGGGCGAAGGCCCAAACCTTCTTCATTTTTTGTTCGAGTAATGACTGTCCACGAAACTTTGGCTTTTGAAGTGCTCATTGCAGGTCCAGACCATAAGAAAGCAGAACATATACTATAATTTCGTTGATGCACTCTCCTGGTAATAAAAACCCAGACATCCAGAAGTTGACGACGCTGATCAAAACAGAATACATGAGTTGATATCTCCCAGCGAGAGATAGGAACCGATTTGTCCAATGATTTAGACGAGATCGAGTCTTCTCTATAAAGATCCCATAATCTATTTTTCCCATTCTTCCTGTGAGCAGAGGTAGACCGAGATAACGCACAGGGAAGGTTCTCGATGCGAAACTGTATCGTTGTTCCAACTGTTGTTGGACATTGTCTTGCATCCCTGCGTAATAAATAGTTATCTTCTCCATACTGATCCTAAGTCCGGATATTCTTCCAAAATAATCAAACACCTCAGTGATGCTACCTATTGATCTTATTCTGCCATCAGTAAAGACTAGAGGTCGTCTGCGAAGCTCAAGTGAGTTAGGCCAATATTCTTGCACCTAGGATGGTAACCCAGCCTGCTAACCCCTGCTGATTTATCCAAGAGCTTTGACAACACGTTCATACAGACGACAAATAGATATGGGGAAAATGCACATCCCTTTCTGAGCCCTCTTTCACTTCGAAAATAACCAGCCAACTCACCATTCACTTGAACCGAAAATGACGCTGTAGTTATACATTGGGAGATCCAATGTATAAATGGAGCAGGGAAATCCATTGCTTCCAGTATCTTGAAAAGAAAACTCCACTGGACAGTATCAAACGCTTTTGAGATGTCAATTTTCAGAGCGCATCTAGATGAGATGACATCTTTGTGGTAATCTTTGACAAGCTCAGTGGCCAGGAAAAGGTTTTCAATGAGCAAACAGCCCTGCACAAACGCTGACTGGTTCAAAGCTATAAATTCTGGTAGTGCGGCCTTTAGTCTATTAGCAATAATTTTTGAGATCACCTTGTAGACAACATTGGAGCAAGATATTGGTCTATAGTCCTTCATCTCCCGAGATATATATATTTCTTTGGTATCAGTGCCAGTATAGTGTAGTAATTCCCTTGGGGAGAAAACCTTTGACAAAGAAGGATTGTATCGAATATGAATTCCGCTCCAATGATAGACCAAGCTGATTTAAAGAATCAACTGTATAGCCATCTGGTCCAGGGGATTTATCATTTGGCATTGAGAACAGAACTTTAGTAGTCTCATCTTCTGTTACTTCTTTGATCAGTTCTGTCTGGACTGATGCAGAGCATCAAAATGGTAGTAGATCTCGCAAAGTACTCTCCTCAATACCCTCAAAATCCACAGGCTTGTGCTGGAGAAACTCACGAAAGAAAGCTTTTGCCTCACATTTGATCTCTTCCGGGTCATTCACCACTCGCCCATCAGCACACAAGATTTCTTTTATTGAGTTTCTTACCTCCCTAGATGTTGCAGCTCTATGGAAGGTTTTATTATTCCTATCTCCCACTGTTAGCCAGTGCAACTTAGATTTTTGCTTCAAAAAACTCTCCTCCAACCGAGAAACATGTTTCCATCTTGCATGGGCTAAGTTATCTTGCTCTAAGTTTTGTGTTGACGGGGTTCTGATATTTTCTTCCTGTTTTACACAAAGATCATCATATGCCTCCTTTGCTTTAACAGTTAGGTTACCCATTTTTTCCTTTGCAAGCAGCCATACTTTTGGTTTGAGGGACTTTAGCTTCTTTGAAAATCGAAATAGGGACGTTATAGACAATAAGATAGGTTGGGTGTCCTGCCAATGCTGATCAACCATCGGTTTGAATCCTTCTAGTTGAGTAAATGCATTTACGAATTTAAAAGGCCTCTTCGGTCGGCTTTTTTCTTTTAGGTGAGTCTTACTGCGTAGGTGATCAGAACACCCTCCCGCCTTGAAGACATTATATGACTGAGGGACTAGCCTAAGCCAATGATCATTAACCATTACCTGGTCCAGATTTTTTGGAGATAAGTCTCTCTTCTCTCTTGTTTGTCCAAGTGAAAAGTGGACCATGAGACGTTAAGTCTAAGAGATCGCAGTGGTGAACTGCACTCTGAAACTCATGCATTCCTTGAGAGACAGTAGTTCTATGCTCATGCATCGAATGTTCTTCCACGTCTAGGATTTCATTTAAATCTCCAGCAACCATCCAAGCATGCTTTCTTATGATAGGCGAGTTGTGATGATTCTTTAGATCATTCCAGAGCTCCCTCATCTCCAATTTTGTGTTCTTAGCATAAACACAAGTGTAGAAAAACTATTCAGCACTTTCATTCAACTGTACTGAGGCTGTAATCAATTGATCGCTTCTATAAAATGGGGTGACATGAACTTCCGGACTCCATAGGAACCAAATTCTTCCCAAATGATTATGCTCATAATTTGACATCATGAACCAATCTTTAAAAACAGAGTTATTGATTCTCTCACTCCTTCCCTTCTTTACACGCGTTTCCAAAAGAGGGCCAAACTGAAAACCCTGATTTTGAATCCACTTCCTTACTACTGATTGCTGTACAGACTTGTTAAAACCTCGAACGTTCCATAAGAAAGACATATTATTTCTTCTTGGTTGTTCTTTTCATGCTTGTAGCACTAGGAAGAACTTCCTTAGTAGCTAAAGCATCTTTTGTTTGTTTTGCTTGTGTTTTTGTGAGTCGGGGCAGAGTTGACCGAAGAGCTCTCTCCACACCAAGTCTGTTCTGTTTCTTCTGTATTTTGATTACAAGAGTTGACGATTTTCGTTTCCTCTTCTGAACCAACTTTAGATTGTTCTACCGAGTTCTCTAAGATTTCCCCCTCCTCTTTATCCTTCTCACTTTGTCCACCAGTCTCACCAGGCTCATTGTACTCTGATGAGTCGTCTTTTTTTCATCCTCTGTTAATACAGAAAATCGTGATGGAGATACCACCATTGCTTGTGTAACTGGTGATTTACTTCCTGATCTTCCTTGTTTAGAGGGTGAGACATGCGACCAATTTCCTTCCTCACTCCTTTTGCTTTCTGCAGTTTCTTGTATGTTTTGTTTTGATCGCATTCATATTCTCACTTTCCTCCGAATTCCTTTCATCATCAACTTCTGTTACCGCCACTACGATCTCATTCCCTGTGTCCTGATCTTTCACTTCAGGAGCACTGTTTCGTAGAGCAGTTCCAGGTGCAATCTCCTCCACACTTTGTGTTACATCCTTCACCATCCTATTAGCATCCTCAGTAGACTTTTTTAGCAACTTCACTTTTGCTTTACATGCCTTGCTTACATGTCCCCACTTAGAGCAGATGTTTTACTTGTCTGGTAGCCATGGGTAAATGAAATCCACTTCAGCATCAACACCCAACTTTGACTTGAACCGGTGTGTTTTTGGAAGTTCCTTAGTCATATCAGCCTCCACAAACACTTTAGCTTCTTCAAAGCTATTACATAGAATAGTATCCGGATGTAATCTCTTTGGTTTCCACACTGCACTTGCAATAAAACCTAGTCCATCCCATGAAAACATCTTGTGAGGGATGTTTTTCATTGTAATCCATCCATATAGGAATCACTTTGATTTCCTCTTCCTCTTCATTTTCCTGTGTAACAGGAGCCCATTTTGACAAAACCATAGGTATATTAGCTATGTTCCACATTCCCCATCTCAGGATTCTCTTCCTGGTTGCTTCATCCTTGATTTGAAGCTTTACAGTAGTTTAATTTACTTCGAATATATCTATTTTGATGGATGCATTGCCAAGAGGCCAGATCTTGTTGACAATAATATGGATCTTCGCAACATGAGGTGCTAGAGCCATAAAACGTCCTTCCAGCAGGTCCTCCCAAAGGGATGACTTGTCTTGAATAACTGAATCAGGGATCACAACCATTTCCTTGCCCTCTACTGTCTCTACTTCCAACACAGGCTCGGAGAGAGTTGAGCCGTTCTGGACTACATTAACCCACGATGACTTCCACTACAAACTCTTTTCTGATAACAGGCCAAGCTGACTTGTAAAATTCACACGTGAACCTGTCCGGCCCTTGTGATTTATCCGCAGCCATAGCAAAAAGAACCTTTTTATTTCTTCCTCCGATACCTTCTGCTCCAGCATCCTTTTATCAACTTCATTGCACTCAAAATCCAGTAGCTCGTGGAGCTCCTCTACTGAAGTACCCACATAATCATCAGGCTTGTGGTTAAGAAAGTTGGTGAAATATTTCACCGCTTCCTCCTTTAAATCATCCTGAGTTTGCGCTAGAGTTCCATCTGCACGCTGAATCTCTTTAATGGCGTTTCTCACTTCCCTTAAATTTGGCAGCTTTATAAAATTGCTTATTGTTGCCATCTCCTACCCCTAGCCAATGAACTTTAGCCTTTTGGCTAAGTATTTTTTTCCTCCAAGTTTGATAAAAACAAATGAACTTTAGCAGCACATTTTTTAACGAGTCATGATGAGACTTTATTCTAATTTACCCTAGAACCTATCACATTTATTCTATTTTGTCCCTCTTAATAATGAATTTCTTTTTTATTTTCTTTTAGTTACAGAAATCTGGCTAAGTACTAAAATACCCCTAATGAATCATCCAAACTACAACCCAACCTATGCTAAACCCTCTAAACTAGTCCAAAGGTTTCTTTTCCCTTCCCCTCTCCCACACACACGTGTTTCTTCTCCTCTTTCTTCAACATTTATGCCTTTAGATGGATATTAATGGTGAAGATTGAAAAAAATTATTAGTTTTTTAGATAAATTGTATTTTAAATCATACTTTTAGTATGTTATTGCGATTTTGAATAAGTTTGGTGAGCTCAATGTCACGCTTCTAAACCATATCAATGGTGACGAAAAAAAATTAAATTCAAAATTGATGAATATGGATAAATTTATAGTTTCAATGTGTAAACAATAATATAACCTATAAAATAGAGGTTCTGTCAAAAAATTTCATGGCGGCCACACATTTTTTTGTAGAATCCGGAAAACTCTAATATGATGATGAAGAAATAATTAAGAAATTGTCAATTATTAAAAATAAAAAAAAAGATTAATAATTCTGTGAATCGGATTCAAAGTTGAAGTTAAGAAATAAGGAGCATACCACCAGAACACAAGTTAATTTTGTGAATAATCACATCAACTAGATTTTAAATATAATTTTGTTTTAAAAATAAAATAAATTCAAACCAAATAAAGTAACGAAACTGATTATTGAACCTAGGCTATCTAGTTAACAAACAAGCAATATAACACCAGACCACGAGTCATCTTTGAGATTATTTACATAAGTTTCATTTTGTATATAATTTTTTTTTATAAAATAAAATCTTATGTTAATTCTTATGTTAATTCCCGGTAAAATAAAATTGTTGTCGTTGGTCATATTAAATCAAATAAGAGATCTCTTTCCTTAAAGTAATGGGAAGAAAGTATCAAACCCGAGACTGTGTTGATAACAAATACGGAATATACCATCGGACCACATGTTATTTTTTATATATTTACATAAATAAATTTTGTATGTAAGGTTAATAAAATACTAATTTATTAAGTATTACTATGACAAATTAAAGTCGTAAAAACGTGTAATAACATATGTCTAACACGTGTTAACTATGTATCTATTTACATAACTACATTTTGTATATAATTTTAATAAAACCCTAAAATAATTTCTAATTAATATCTGATAATCATTTTTTTCATTAGGCTATAGACCCAACCCAAATGTACTGTAATGACTAGAAAATTTCCGAACAAAGAAAAAATCTAATAGACTTTTATCATTTGCTACGTTTCCAAATGAAATACTAGAAACAAAATTTACTTTTGTTGGTAGTATAGCTCGAGAATCTTTTTCTTTTAAATTTTTGCATTTAACATTTATCTATATTTTTTAAATATTAAATCATACATTTAAACATGTATACCATAAGCTAGTATTATATTTACAACTAAGTAAAGTAAAAATAAAGATAAAACACTAAATGCAAGAAAAGTTCTGAACTACTAGTTTTACTAGGTATTACTAAGATAATTAAAAAAAATAAAAACATGTATAAAACATGCATAACATATTTAACTCATATTCTTAAAATATAACTTAAATTTTACTCATTTAAAATGTCTACATGACATATATTCAAAAAAAACTATTATTATATTTACACTTAGTAGTACTCAAGCTAGTAGTAATATTATCTTGTTCATAGTAATACTTTTGCTAATTTCAACATTTATCAGTAATACTATGTGAAAAATAAAATATTTCGAGTTGAACCAATGCATTTAGAAAGTTTTAGATGGTATATAACACTTTTGTAGAAACAAACTTCTGAAAATATGTAATTTGTGTTATTCACCTTATTATGAGATCATCATCAAGACATAAGATATGGAAGTATAAGGAATTATGTGGAAATGATAATTTTCTAACAACTTAAGAAATATTAAAGATTTCATAACTAATTTAAAATCTAAACACATATGTGGACATATAATTCAAAATATATTAGTTATATCTGCTAAAATATATAATAAGCCAAAAATATTTTTTTTTAGAAATGTGTATAATATATAGTATTTCAAGGTAATCCAAAGTAGTACAAGATAGTACTAGTAGTGCTAGTAGTCCACATTACACATTTATATAAATAAAAATATAATATCAAATCTTCAAATTTAAATAAAATAATATATATCCTTTCATTTCAAGAAGAATGTAATTTTGATATTTTCACAAAGATTAAAAATAATTTAAATGCATTCATATTCTTAATAAAATCAAATCATTTAGTAAATAACATTAAAGAAAAAATAGATATAACGGAATTGGAAATCTCAAATGATACTCTTTACATAACAAGAAAAAGTGTCAAAATTACTCTTTTATGAAACAAATAGAATATTATTTATAACATATATATAGATTCTTCTATGAAACATATAAAAACTTAAATTACGAAAAATATTTTATTAAATAATTATTGATTAATATTATTGAAATATATGTTTTATTAAATTATTATTTTGATATATTTTATATAACCGAAATTAGTATAAATATTTTATTAAATTTAACTTTTTATATTTTTGATTAAACCATTATTTAAATACATATTTTACTAAATTTTTATTTTTGAAATATTCTTGAAAAATTATATAAATATTTTTGAAATTAGTTGTTGATTAAAATATGAAATATCTTATTTTTAATTTGATAAATGTTATTTAACGGAAAAAATAGTTTAGGAAAATAATTTTATAAAATATTTTTTAAAATTTATATTTGAAATTAATTTTTGATTAAAATATTGCTGAAATAATTTATTTTGTTATTTTCTTATTTATAAAAATATTATTTTAAGATAAACCGAATTTTTTTATTTTGTTTCCATAATTTTAGTAATATTAACCATTAATTCATTTTAACAATAATTTAGAAAAAAATTGGAAAAAAAAATTGGTTGCAAAGGTTAAGATGAGACCAACCCGAGAAAAAACAAAAAAAAGATCCCGCCATATTTGACAAAAAGAAATAAAATAATAAAGAAAGAAAGGGTAAGAATGAAAAGAAAGAAATGGAGGGATAGTAAGAAAAGAGAAGGGATAGTAACAATAAATTTTTTGTAAGTACGGTAAATTAGAATACTTTCCGTCATGATGAGATCAAGGAGGAAACAAGGATGTACATGTAGTTATTTGTCAGTCTAGCTATGTTTTTCTTTCTTGACTAATATTATCTAATATCATTTCAACATTATAGCTTTTGCTTACATGTTAGATAAACCGACATAATAAAACTATAAATTACGAACATCAAAACATACGATTAAATCGGGAGAATTGCAAGATGTGAATACCACGAATGGAAGTTGTCCATAAACGCCTTAACAAAATTGAAAACCAAAATATTATTGTTGACTTTTTGTAATACAAGATACATTCATCTATTTCTATTCAAATAGAAGGTCAATATCTGGTTCATCAGACGGCCAACAGTAGATACACGTGGTAAGTCAATGATGGTTCAGCTTCTGCACAAAAGAAGTACAACGTGAGAAGCTCTAACAAAACGTGAAGGCCATAACTATTATCAAACACGCACAAAACACACACGAACACAAGTAAAGACAAAGACAATGATTATTCAGACAAAACTATGTACCTATTTGATTCTCTAAATTCCCTCTCTCGCCAAACTGAACGACACAACATCTCTCTCTATATATACACTTACATCACAATTCTAAACAGAACATTTTTGGGAGAGAGAAGTTAACCAAAAGTAATATTGATCCAGAGAAATGAGTAAGTTTGGTGGGTCTCTGCTCGGCGTAAGCTTATTACTGACCGTTCTTCTCGGAGCAGCCACCACAGCAGCGGAGTATTACAATTACGGAAGTGCTCTTGACAAGACATTCTTGTTCTTTGAGGCTCAACGGTCAGGGAAGTTGCCGGCTTCCCAACGTGTTAAATGGCGTAGCGATTCTGGTCTCAAGGATGGTCTTGCTCAAGGCGTAAGTCCATATATAACATACACTTAATGCTTATATTTTATAGTTGGTCATACACCTACTATCTATCAAAAATGATAATCTCCGTGACCGTGAATGGTCATTGTAAGCTACTTATCAAAATTAGCATTTGTTGAAATTTAAGAATAATAGTTTGCTAATAGCCTAATAGTACTAATACAAATATTCATTTTTGTATACTGATATTGAGGTTGGTGTTATATATATATAGGTGAGTTTGGAGGGAGGATACTATGATGCAGGAGACCATGTGAAATTCGGTTTACCGATGGCTTTCGCAGTGACATTGCTATCGTGGGCTGCAGTTGATAACCAGAAAGAGCTATCCGGTTCGAACCAGATGCAACACACATTGTGGTCAATCAGATGGGGTACTGATTATTTCATCAAGGCTCATCCTCAGCCTAATGTTTTATGGGGTCAAGTTGGAGATGGAAAATCTGATCATTATTGTTGGGAGCGAGCTGAGGACATGACCACTTCAAGAACAGCTTATAAGCTTGACCAGTACCATCCTGGCTCAGACTTAGCCGGTGAAACCGCTGCTGCTTTAGCCGCTGCTTCTTTAGCCTTCAAGCCGTATAACTCCTCTTATGCTACTATCCTATTAACTCATGCCAAACAGGTTCGTTTTTCTTCCCTTCGGTTTGTTTATCTGGCTAGATTCCGGTTTGATTTATTTTGCTTTGGTTTATTTCTTCCCTGTGTTTCCTTAATTTGAAGGGTCATGATTTTGCCGTTTTGGGTAGGTTGGGTATATTAGTTATTTAGTTCTCTTTTTGTTTGCTTTAGTTTTCTAGTTTAGTTGTTACAGTAAGACAAATTTTAAGTTTATCTGATTTGGTCACACTAAAACTGATACTTGTCCAAATTCCGGTTCGGTTTTGATTATCAATATGGTTCAGCTTATATTTCCAGCCCTAGTCGTATCTTATGAATCTGGTTCGGTTTAGATTCTGAATATTTTGAAATTATGTTGAGTGTTTCAGCTCTTCTCATTTGCTGACAAGTACAGAGGACTATACACTGATTCAATCCCAAATGCAAAAGCTTTCTACATGTCATCTGGTTACTCGGTATAACCCCCGTTTGATCTGATCTCTCGAAATCTTAACTTCCAGTTCTCTTTTTCCATTAAATATCGTTTCGATACAATAAATAATGTATCTATTGTGTGAATGTTTTGAAGGATGAGCTTCTTTGGGCTGCTGCATGGCTACACCGTGCCACTGGGGACGAGTATTACCTGAAATATGTTGTAAACAATGCTGGTTACATGGGTGGAACTGGCTGGGGAATGAAAGAATTCTCTTGGGATAACAAATACGCCGGTGTTCAAGTCCTTCTCTCCAAGGTAAATCAACTGGTTTCTTCAAGATGTTCCTTTTCGAGGTTTCAAGAATACTAATCTTGATCCATGTTTGATTTGTGTGTATGTGTGCATAGATCTTGTTAGAAGGTAAAGGCGGTGCATATACTTCCACATTGAAGCAGTATCAGATGAAAGCTGATTACTTCGCTTGTGCTTGTCTTAAGAAGAATGGTGGCTACAACATTCAAACAACTCCTGGTAAATTAGTTAGTAGTTTTTAAGTTCCAAAATATACAATGTTTTAGGTAAAGACACAAATATTAATAAAATTATTTATCTAAAAATATCACTAAAATATAACTTAAAAAAATTCAACCATTTATAAACAGATATAAAATATAAATGGTTACACATTTCTTAATAAAAATTGATCTAGAAATATGAAAAACATTTTATAATTCCATACATCAAAAACTCTTACAACTCTTATATTTTAAAACAGAAAGAGTATAACTTAAGTCTTATGAAAATATCTAACTACTAGAAGAATTGGTAAGTAATGAAATTTTTTGCCTTAATACAGGTGGTTTGATGTATGTTCGAGAGTGGAACAATCTGCAATATGCATCTGCGGCTGCATTTCTTCTTGCAATTTATTCGGATTATCTATCTGCAGCAAACGCTAAACTCAACTGTCCTGATGGTTCGGTTCCACCTCAAGCACTTCTAGATTTTGCAAGATCTCAGGTAACCAAATCTTACAAGAACACAAAACCATTTTCTTACTGATATTAAAAGTAGTAACCGAGTTTGTTTCTTGCAGGCTGATTACATTCTTGGAAAGAATCGTCAGGGAATGAGTTACTTGGTTGGATATGGACCAAAATATCCAGTCCGAGTTCACCATAGAGGCGCTTCAATCCCTTCAATCTTTGTTCAACGGTCTTCTGTGAACTGTGCCCAAGGATTTGATTCTTGGTACAAAAGGGCTCAAGCTGATCCAAATGTTATCTATGGTGCTCTTGTTGGTGGACCAGACAAGAATGATTACTATTCCGATGACCGGGCAAACTATGAGCAATCAGAACCAACATTGTCTGGAACAGCTCCACTTGTTGGTCTATTCGCTAAACTCTCTGGAAAACTAGGTAACTAGAAGATATAAACCTTTTGCTCAAATAACTCTTGTTCAATGAATCATCAAGTAATGCAATGGAACTTTGTAGGTTCTTATAAAGGAGGATATTCTAAACCTTACCAAACACCAAAACCACCAGGTTGATCTCTTTTACTTACAGCTTCTTTTGTAAGTTTGCTGCAGTGTCTGATTCTCATTTTCTCTGTCTCACAGCTTCATCTTACAAACCAACACCAACAACATACACTCTAAAGCAATCGGGTGCACCAATCGAGTTTCTTCATTCAATAACTGCAAATTGGATGGCCGGGAATACGCAGTACTACAGACATAAAGTGATCATCAAGAACAACTCACAGAAACCCATATCAGATCTCAAGCTTAAGATTGAAGATCTCACAGGACCTATATGGGGACTTAACCCAACATGGCAAAAGAATACTTACCAGCTTCCCCAGTGGCAAAAGACTTTGAAAGTAGGACAAGGTTATATGTTTGTCTATGTGCAAGGTGGTCCTCAAGCTAAAATCTCGGTCCTAAGTTACTACTGATTCTCTCTATTAAGATTCCTTTTTTGTGCACCTATTGAGTTTCATTTTACTTTTTGTTTATGTATTTGAGTGAGGTTTGAAAATGCCAACCAAGTTGAGACTAAAAATCTGAGCAACGTAAATTTTTATCCCTTGAAATAATGATTTTTCTTGGGGAAAATCACATTAAAAACTTTTTAAATGGTAATCACTTACGTTTTAAACATTGTAGTTATTTGCTATGGGAATAGGTTTTACGGCAAGTGCACAGAAGTGCATAGTAGTACTTAGGGATTAAATCCTAAGGACAATGGTTACACTACCATTTTGTGAAAGTATAGTAGAGCTAGAATAAAAGGTGTTTCTTTTGTGGTATTCAATTTCAAGAAACTAAAAGGCAGAATGTAAATGCGATGTAAATTAATGAACAAAATGTGTTTTAAGAATAAATGCGATGTAAACCTAGAAATCATAAACAAGGTGTACAATTAAGTTCAACCTTTAAGAATAATTTATACGAAAACCTATTGGATTATCCCCAGATCTATCACATTAATCTTATCAATCAATGAAACCCTTGAAAAAACCTAAGCCTAACTAAAAGACTATTAATACACGGAAACACGAACACAAGAAGAAGATGAACAATGCATCATAATAGAGGGAGATAAAGCTTGTTTGAACCGAGTTCGGTCGGGAACAAGTAAATAGACAGAATTCGTCGGAGGGTTATCTCAAAGACGGTTTACTTGACGGGTTAATTGGGTTCAAAGTATAATTAGTGATTTTATTAAAGAAGCAAGTCGGCGAGCGTTAAAGCTAGCCGGAAAGTGTACAAGTTGGTCTAAACTGAATGGTAAAGAAACCCTAGTTCTAGCCGCCTTGTGTGTGTGTTGTATCTCTCCCCTTACTTTCATCTCTCATTTCCTATATATAGGCGGGTGGAGGCACTGGATGCCCTAGATTGATTCCCCCTGGTGGGCTTTATTCGTCGGGCAAAGCTAATGAGCCGATAAGGATCGTCATTCAGTTGGGTTCTTCTAGTCGTCATAGCGAGTCGAGTAAGTATGGCTTCGGTCGGCTAAAAGTAGTCTTGAGTCGATCGTCGGCTCATCGCTCCTCGCCGAGTCGAGCCAGTTCGATGTGACTTGAGGGATGCACTAGGCCGATTGTTTTTGGGCCCCTTATTTATTGTACAATCAATTCCCTACAATGACCCCCCCCCCGAGTTTGTTGATAATCGTAGATTTCTGAAAACTGGTAGATCGGGTTTAGAAATAGTTGGTTCAGTACGAGTAAACAGGTCATCACTGACTCAACAACTGTGGTTGTTAAGTCGCTATTTGTCCCGGATTTCCTTGATTGGTTAGGAGTGTTGAGTCACTAGTCGGTAGCAGCTCAGTCCTAGCTCGCGTCGGCCGGCTCTAAGAGATGATAAGCGTTAGCTGGGGCTTGATTATGTTGGTAAGCGGGAAAGTCGCAAAACAAGCGTGCGCAGAGTTTTTGAGCCCATTTGTCGCTAGAAGATGAATCGTTGCGGGATAAAATGGGCTATTTGGTTGGTTTGAGGTCCATTTAGGTCTTTCTAGACCTAATAATGTTGCCTCGAGAAGACGCGCCGTTCCGTCCCTTATAAATAGCGGATCCCTCTTCCTCATTTCTTATTCTTCATTGCTCATCAGGTACTTTATCTCTCCTCCCTCCACTTCTCTCTTTACCTTGTTGTTGTAAAATTAGCATCTTTTTCTTTTGATCGGAACCGATGTCGCCGGCAAAGAGGCTGTCACGAGAGGAGAAGGGGAAGGCCACCGCCGATGATCTATTCGGAGGAGATGCGGTGAGTGCCGACGACCTTAATGAGTTTGATCTTGTTCATCGGGATGCGTTGATGGATACAACGAACATGAGTTTATCGCAGTGGCTTTTAATCGCTCCAGGTGAGGATGATGGCAACGCTCCCGTCGATGATTTTGCCAGAACGAAGGACTCGATAAATCGCATCAATTTTTACCCGACGCGCTTCTGCCCCGGGTGGAATCTTCCAGAGAGTCGAGGCGGTTCCTCCTGGTCATTGCACCCATCCCAAGTAGAAGGTCAGGACTGGGTGAACGTCTTCCTTACCAAATCGACTATGGGCACCGTAGAGAGACTTCTCAGACGTTGTGGCAACCCAGACATGACCTTCCTCATCTCGACTGAAGGCCAGATGCCTTGGTCCCCGCCACTCGGTTACCAATGTGTCTACCAGTCCTACTTCTAGGAGGACAAAAGGCTTTGGTTCCCCATTCCCCGACTCATCACATCTTATGTATTTCGTCAGGACGTGGCGATTTTCTAGTTTTGAACGGATTGTTCCCAAAGGCGGACGCATTAATGGTGTTGGCGGCAGAGGCCAATGTATCAATGGGTGTGCGGACGTTTGAAGAGTTGAGCTTCATAAAGACTATGCCTGGTGGGTTGTACTTGGTGATGTTGTGGAAGAACTACAATACCGTCACCGGACACCCGAACAAGACCGCCAATTGGCAGCGAAATTACTACTTCGTCAAGTCGGAAAAATTTTACTTTGTCAAGCCGTCGAATAACGAGTTTCGGGTTCTTTGGAATGAGCGTATTGGTAGACTAATCGCATTTTTGTCCGAAGATCTTTTTCTGGTTCTAACCCTTATCCTTTTTTTGCTTTGGTCTTGCAGTCAACTATCCGTATACCCTGAACTATCCTGGAGGTTCTCGCTTTTTTGACAACACCCGAGCCATAGCATAGCAGAGTCGGCAGACTTGGCCTGAAATTCACGAGGAGAGGATTCACCGAGATCTAGCCCAAATATCCGAGCGTAAGTCTCTCGTAGATATCTGTGGGCTTTTACTCGATCTTATGCTGATGACGTTAGCGTGTTGGTTTGATGCAGGTGATTGGATTTCGAATTTGCCTGCACTAGTGGTTCCTGGCAAGCAGCGCCTATCTCTTTTCCCTTCGAAGGTTAACAAACAGCTAGTAAGGGCCATGATGATGAAAGAGTTGCTGGATTTAATTTCTATGATCGAGGATCGAATGGAGTCTTCTGGTGCCGGGATTATGAATCTTCTGGACACCATGGGCTTGGATGGGTCAGCTCCGACCGACCTGCCGGTAAAAACGATCCCAAAAGCTGCTAATCGCGACTCCAGATCTTTAGGGTCGAAGGACGCGTCAAGAAAAAGGACGCACGAT
Organism: Moricandia arvensis; assembly: GCA_905132765.1. Classification (NCBI taxonomy): domain Eukaryota; kingdom Viridiplantae; phylum Streptophyta; class Magnoliopsida; order Brassicales; family Brassicaceae; genus Moricandia; species Moricandia arvensis. The sequence goes on from CAJHQP010001042.1 coordinate 81,705, forward strand.
GATTTGGTCACTGTGGGAGTCATCAGGATGCGCAAGGGATGGCAGAAGAGATACGGTCTGAGGGGCCTCCTAAGAAGAAAAAGAAACGTTCCGCCAAGAAGCGGTGAGGCGTTGTAGGCGAAGAATCGTGGCTTTCAGAGGGCGCTGTCTCGGATAGAGAGGTTGTGATCCCTCCTTCGTCTAAACAAGGAGATAATTATGTTGGTAGGGGACCCTTATCAGGGAAAGAGAGCGAAGGGAAGTCGTCCCCGGCTCCAGTGACAAAGTTGGCGAGGCAGTTCGCCGAAGCATTGGGTCGCAGAGAAGGAGGAGGTTGGTGACGGTCTTCCCCCTTCTTTGGCTCCTAGCTCGTCTTTTCAACCGAGTCACGGGGTTTTGGGTGGCGCCATAACTCGTAAGTTTAAGGAGTTGTTACCTGATTGAGTCCGTTTCTCGTACGAGGCAGACTCTCCCCTCGTCTGCAGTGGGGAGCAATGCGCCAAATTGGTTCATCAGATCAGGGGCGACCCAAGTATGATGCCAGTCGTGGATGACCTGATATTTAAGGAAGCTTTTATCGACACTGCTCGCAATAGAATGCTGCTAACCATCTTGGAATGGGTTTTTGTTTATTGCTTCACCATTCGATTTCTGATTGTGTGGTCGATCACTTTTGTCATGTAGGCCGAAGGCAGCTCGAACTTCTTGATTGAGAAGTACGATTCCGAGCTGAAGGCGACGTACACTCTTTTGGGAAAATCCGAGAAGCAGATCAAGTCTAAGAAGGCGATCATCGCCTCTTTGAAGAAGGAAGTGAAGAAAGCCTCTGCGAGAATCGCTGTTGAGAGGGACGAGGCCGTCAATCGATGCAAGGTCTAGAGAAAAAGGGCTGATGACTTCGAAAACAAGCTCGCCGTCGTTAAGGCAGCGATGGAGAAGGTCATAGCTGAGAAGGCCACTCACGAATTGGAGAACGCGGAGCTGGAGCGAGCAAGGGCTGATGCTGACAAAAAAACACGGGGCTGAAGTTAAGCGACACAGGGAGTCTCGGATCTTTGAGGTGACTCACGAGCGAGTCAGAGTCCAGACCGCAATGATCACTAAAGCCAATCAGAGGTTCCAGAATATTTGCGAGCGGGCGTCCGACTATGATGCTTACGATACATCTTGATGCTTTTACAGCCAGTCCTTTGGAACGCTTAAATGTCTCCAAATACTGAAGAGAAGGGGACTCGATTTTCCCCAAGAGACGATCGACTACTTCGCTGCTGAGGAGAAAAGGTGCGAGGCCGAGGTTAGGTTGTTGGATCCTGGTGAGATCCCGGATTCTGACCTATCCCTCTCCCCACTTGTCCTTCACTCACCTTTCGTGGACGAGACCCTTCTTGCCGGACTCGACCCGTACGGCTCTAATGCTGAGCTGATCAACACAGACACCACAGTTCACCTTTCGTGCACCGATCTCTCGAAGAAGCCTTTGAGGGCCGACTAGGGGCCTCCGCTCTGGGAGATAAGTCGAGTACCGATGGGAGTGGTGTGGGGGGGGGGAGAAGGTAGTGGAGATGTTTGATTTCTCCGACAATGATGAGGAACTCGACCTCGAAGATGTGGAAGGGGATAAGCTTGAGAGCGACAAAGCCATGCCCATAGAGGGGCCCATCGATCCAGAACAGCCCAAGTCTCCTTCCGTTCTTCCAGTGGATCCTTCCAAACAGGTTGCGCTGGCCCTGGGTGGTGGTTCCGGAGGGACCGAGAATTAATGTCCTTTCTTTTTTTTCTCTTTTTTTTTTGAAAGCCTGATGTTTGTTTTTTTTTGTCGAAACCTTTTTATCGGTCCTATGAGGCCTTTGTACTTTGAATCCTTCTTTTTATTTTAAGAAAAGTTTACGAGTATTAGAACTGATAATTTCAGTAGATCATACTTCAGACCCATAATTTATCCTCTTGTTCCTCTAGATTAGAGGCTTTTAGTCGGTGTTTCAGTAAGTCATGTTCCAGACTTAGAATTCATCTGAATTTCTTTCAGTTAGAAGTAATGCGTTCGGTCGCTTGTCGGCGAGAATTATCATAACTCTTGGCCGTTAACATCGCGAGTGTGGAGACTGGAGTACTGTAGCGAGTAAAAGGTAACCAGGTTACGCATCTACTCATCATGTCTGCTCCGCCTTTCGGTCAGGATTTCCCCTCGAGAGTTTGGGTATTTTTGGATATAACTGGACCCGGTGAAGGGCTGCCAGCGTACCCCGGGGAGGGAATCAAGCCATACATAGTTCGTTGGTCGGGTAAAAGTGACTTGGAATTGCATTTACCCGGTTTTTTTTTTTTAAATTTTTTTTTGCGAGTAAAAGTGACTACGAGTCATTTACTCAATAGGCAAGCATGTGGTCAGTTATGGTAGCGCTTTAGGTGCATGGAGTTCCATGCTCTGGGGAGGGATTCACCAGTGGAGGTCTCGAGCCGATAAACTCCGGGTTGGACGACTTTGATGATTTGTACGGTCCTTCCCAGTTAGCCCCAAGTTTTCCGGCTTTCCATTCCTTGGTGTTTTGAAATACTTTTTGTAGGACGAGATCGCCTAGTTCGAGAGGACGTGACCGAACCTTCTTGTTGTAGAAAATTTTGATTTGGTGCTAGTAATTTTAGATTCGCAGCAGCGCCTGATCTTGTTTTTCCTCGATAGTGTCTAGCGCGTCGAGCAGCATATCGCGGTTAAGTGCGATGTTTTGTGGCATCATGAAGAGGCGTAGGATGGTAACTTTTACTTCGGATGGGGCCATTTTGATGCGCCCTTGGATAGCACACTGGGAAAAATAGACATGCATGGTTGGATCATGGGAAACAGTAAAGATATATGTTCATTATTTGACTCATATCTTCCAAAAAACGAGGTTTCTACACATGAAATCACTTGGAGAATGTTCTCAACTCAATTATGGAGTTCCTTTAAGAAGAATCAGATCAAAAAGAAGTTCAGATGTGGGAGTTATGCCATTTAAAAACTAGGTGATCTTCAAAAATAGACTTGTTTGGGCCAAATGGAGAAACCGATAAAATATTGGATAAGGGAAAAGATGAATTTCGACCATGCCTCAAAGGGACATGTCTTGGCCCATATAATGAGCATATTTTTCAATTTTCAAATTCATGGTCGTGGCTATATCAAGGGGTAGTCCAAGTTTCAGTCAAATCAATAATTTAGTCAAGTCTTTGTTTGCATTTTTGTATGTATTGTTTTTAGCTAAGTCTTTTCGGTTTCTACAACTTGTAATCCTATAAATAGGACCTAAGAGCCACGAAATAAATCATTGAGTTTTCCCCCTTTATTTGAGTTTATCTCTTTGTTCTTTGTTTAGAACACTTCTTGTTTCTTGTTGAGTTTCCTCCAAGTAAACATTCTCTATTTCGTTGGACTTGTGCATCATATCAAGCAACATTAGAAACCCTTCTTTTGTTGGAATTGTGCATCATATCAAGCAAAAACTTAAGTCTGGTAGTATCAAGAGACTTTCCGCCCCTCTTGTATCACCATTCGATCCACCAGTTCTCCTTTTGGCGAGTTCATATCCCCTTATACGCCCTGAATTGGAGGATCAATCTAAGGTTGGTAAATTGGATAAGCCTTGCACCGAATGAGCTAGAAAGAACAAACGATCAAGGGATGTGGATCGAAAGGTGACACAAGAGGTGCGAAAAGTCTCTTGATACTACCAACTTCTTAGCCCGAAAATATGACACACTCCGACGACTCAAAAGATAAGATGTTCAATGAAGAACAAATGATTCAACAAGTTAAAAGGAAAAGTTTTCATTAAAAAGTTGAATGAATAAATCATTACAATAGAAAGCCTTTATATAATAGGTTGTGGGTTAAACCAAAGGTCTAAACTTATTCTAGGAAATACAAACTTGATAAATATGTTGGACTTGACCAAACACCAAATACTTGACCAAATTTTGAAAGTTGTGTTCGGAAAACTCTTCGGCTGGTTGTGTCCTTTCACCTGGTCGACGGTCTCCGAATTTCTGTCAAGTTGATATATTATACAACTATGTTTTGTATATTATTTTTGGGCCACTCTTGAAGAACTTCAAACACTGATTTCCAAATAAAAACAAGGTCTCCACATTTTGTATCAACCGCATTAGCTTCTCTCGATCTAGAACTTCATGGATCAAACCGATAAGGCCCATAAACAGCCCATTAATCCAAGCTATGATCAGTTGCCTAGCCGGTTCGTACATGATTTTCATACCTTGATCCATGATGCTGGTTAGGGTCGCATCATCCCCTCCTCCTTTAAAAGGATTTGTCCTCAAATCTGGACCTTCTACGATGAATGAACCGACATGGTTTTGCTCAACAAGGTATTCCTACTGTTCTTGCACACACACACACCCCTATTCCAGGCTCAAAATGAAGTGTTGTAGATCCTCTTATGGCCTCAGTAGCTCCACTGGGTCATACTTCTTGCAAACGAATGGCTGACTTAGTTTATCACTTGATAAAGAATAGAGAATATCACCTGAAGCATAAGCGGTTGTGAGATATTTTTCATGATCAGCTTCTGGTCCAATATCAACCTCATTTTCAGAAAACTTTTGGACTTCCTTTTGATGCAGCTGGTCGTCCATAGATTCTGCTCGGACATAAACAGTCGATAGCTCTGGTTCGATATCTTTGGCCTCCTGATCTTCTTCAACACTAACGATGGACGTGGGTCTGTGACCATTTGTTGGATCTTAGCCTTGAAACTCTCCAGCCATCTCTCAAAACCCTCACTCCACTTCGCTTCAGTTCGGGCTGATGGAGTTTCTACAACTTGTTTCGATTGTGGCTTTTTGACTGTCTTCTTTGGACTGCTCGGTTTAACTCCCATTGAACCAGAATCAAGAAAGATTCGTATACCTTCTTTGCTGAGTGGTTTCTTACATTTGTCTCTCTCAGGTCGTGACTTCTTGGCTTCCTCCTCTTGGTCACGCTCATATTGTGATATCATCTCGGTTGTACGTTTGTTGTACCTCCATTCTCGCAACTTTTCTTCTTGTGCTTTGCGTGCTGCCTTTTCTTCATGGTTAATCAGTAGTCCAAACACAGGTGATCTCTTAGAATATGAAGAGTTAAGAATAGTTGGCTTATATTTATGGTTTCTCTTCAGTATTCCAAAAGACACAGATGATCTCTTAGAAGATGAAGAGTTACGAATGTCTGGTTGTGAAGAACTCCAAACCTCAGAGTGGCTCTGATACCACATTATACGCCCTGAATTGGAGGATCACTCTAAGGTTGGTAAATTGGATAAGCCTTGCACCGAATAAGCTAGAAAGCACAAAAGATCAAGGGATGTGGATCGAAAGGTGACACAAGAGGTGCGGAAAGTCTCTTGATACTACCAATTTCTAAGCCCGAAGATATGACACACTCCGAAGACTCAAAAGATAAGATATTCAATGAAGAACAAATGATTCAACAAGTTAAAAAGAAAGGTTTTTATTAAAAAGATGAATGAATTAAACAATACAATAGCAAGCCTTTATATAATAGGATGTGGGTTAGACCAAAATTCTAAACTTATTCTAGGAAATACAAACTTCATAAATATGTTGGACTTGACCAAATACCAAAGATTGACTGAATTTTAAAGGTTGTGGTCGAAAAACTCTTCGACTGGTTGTGTCCTTTCACCTTGTCGACGGTCTCCGAATTGCCGTCAGATTGATATATTATTCGACTATGTTTTGTATATTACTGTTGGGCTACTCTTGAATAACTTCAAACACTAATTTCTAAATGAAAACAAGGCCTCCACATTTTGTATCAACCCCATTAGGTTCTCTCGATCTAGAACTTCATGGATCAGACCGATAAGGCCCATAAACAGCCCATTAAGCCAAACTATGATCAGTTGCTAAGCCGGTTCATACATGATTTTTATACCTTGGTCCATGATGCTGGTCAGGGTCGCATCACATTGCTTCGATTCCCTACGATAGTGAGAAGGGAGTTGATTTGGTTGTGCCTCTCGGCGTGGTTCGATGTGACCACAAGACTTCATCTAATTCGTCGGCCCAACATCATTTCTTCAAATCGAGGTGTTTCTTGATGCTGTCGATGATCGTCTTGTTGGACGTTTCGACTTGTCAGTTGCTCTGCGGGTAACGTGGGGTTGATATATTAAGACGGATTTGCCACCTGTCACAGAATTCTCTGAAGTTTTGCGAAATGAATTGAAATCCGTTGTCGGTGGCTATCTCGTAGGGGAGTCTGTGCCGGCAGATGACGTTTTTCCATATGAATTTTTGGACTTCCTTGTTGGTGACGCTAGCAAAGGCTTTGGCTTCGATCCACTTGGTGAAATAGTCAGTTAGGACGAGGATGAATTGTTTCTGTCGGGAACTCGGCATCGGCCCAACGATGTCCATAGCCCATCGCATGAACATGTATGAGGCTGTCATTGTCCGTAGCGCTTCAGTCGGGCAATGGATAGTTGAAGCGTGTCGTTGACACTTGTCGTATCTTTGGGTATAGAGCTCGCAGTCGGTGTTCAAGGTTGGCCAATAGAAACCGAGGTCTAATTTTTAGGGCTAAAGCTCGTCCTCCAGAGTGGTTGCCAGAAGCGCCTTCGTGTGTGTCGGTCACTACCAATCGTGTTTCTTCACAGTGGATGCACAAGAGAAGGAAGGACTCGTTTAGAAGTCAACCAATGGAGATGCCCGTCGGTCAAAACGTATCTGGCGATTTTCACTTTAAGTCTCTGAGCGGCCCATTTTTTAGCTGGTACTATACCGCTCCCTAGATACTCGATGATTTTCGCGTCACCAATCCGGTATTGAATCTTCCGCTGATTCGGTGAGTGAGGTTTCATCGGGGCTCGTTGTTGTGGTGACTGATGCGATAGGTAGGATTTTTTGTCTGGGAATTCGATACTCGGCTTCTCGAACTTGTGGATTGGGATTGTTCGTTGGACCTAGTCGCGGAGTTGGCTCCCCAACACGGCTAACGCGTTGGCACAAAATTTTCTCCCTGAGGGACCTTTATGAGTTCGAAGAACTCAAAATCTTTGGCGAGATTTTGGACGAGCTTAAGGTATGCGCCCATGCGTTAATTTCGGGCATCATAGTCACCGCTGAATTGACTAGTGACCAGCTGCGAGTCACAGTAGGTGTGGAGTCATTTTGCTCGGACGACTTTTGCTAAGCGTAGTCCCGCTATAAGGGACTCGTACTCGGCTTCGTTGTTGGAGGCGGCAAAGCCAAAGCTAAACGATTGGCGGATCAGCTTGCCTGTCGGCGATTGTAGTTGAACTCCTTCACCCGATCCTTTGACCCGTCGACATGGAGAATCCAGTGTTGGGTTGGTGGGAAAAGGTCCTTCTTAAACTCTGGTGGGAGCACGATGAGGAAGTCGGCTAGAACTTGTGATTTGGCCGCTGTCCGGTTCTTGTAGACTATGTCGTGCTTGCTGAGTTCGATGGTCCATTTCGACAATCGTCCAGACTGGTTAGTGTTCTGCATCACCGTTCGTAGAGGCTGGTTGGTTAACACTTCTATTGTGTGGGACTGTAAATATGGGCGGAGCTTCCTCGCTGAAATGACGATGACAAGGGCCATCTTCTCGAGAGTCGGATACCGAGTTTTTGGATCAGTCATTCGCTTACTCGTGTAGAAGATTGGTCGTTGCTCGCCTGATCCTCTTTGATGGGGACACTACTGACCATCGTCGCGGAGACTGCGATATACAAGGACAATGTGTCGCCGTCCTCAAGCTTGGATAGGATTGGAGGGGTCATGAGATACTGTTTCAGCTGAGCGAAGGCCTCTTTGCATTTCTCGTCCCAGATGAATTTTTTGTTTCCTTGTAGTCACTTGTAGAAAGGGAGGCACTTATCCGTGGACCGGGAAATGAGTCGGTTAAGGCTGCAATTCTACCCGTTAGGCGCTGAACTTCCCGATTATTTTTCGGGCTGGGGAGCTCGAGGATGGCTGATATCTGCTTTGGATTTTCCTTGATCCCTCTTTGTGTCACGATGTAACCAAGGAACTCTCCCGACATCACGCCGAAGGTGCACTTAGCTGGGTTGAGTTTCATGCCGTATTCGTTCAAAGTTTTAAAGCAGGCGCGCAAGTGATCGGGGTAATCATCGGCGCGGAGGGATTTCACCAACATGTCATCGATGTATACCTCCATCATGTTCCTGAGTTCGCTAGCGAAAATGGGATTGACGAGTCGCTGGTAAGTCGCTCCTGAATTCTCTAGACCAAAGGGCATCACCTTGTAACAATATGTCCCTATGTCGGTGATAAATGCGGTTTTTTCGCGGTCATCAGGATGCATCATAATCTGGTTATATCCCGAGAAGTTGTCCATGAAAAAGAGGAGCCGTTGCCCGCGGTAGATTCGACCAAGCGATTGATGTGCGGGAACGGTTAACTATCCTTTGGGCAAGCTTTATTTAGGTCGGTGAAATCGATGCATACGCGCCATTTACCGTTCTTCTTTTTGACGACCACATGGTTAGCTAACCACTCTGGGTAGCGCACTTCCGCAATAAACCCGAAAGTGAGTAAACTTTCGACTTCTTTGTTCACCGCTTTTGATCGCTCAGGGCCCAACTTACGCCTTTTTCGTATTGGTTTAAAAGTGGGGACAACGTTTAGTCCGTGGGATGTGACCGCAAGATCGATTCCCTTCATATCTGAAGTCGACCATGCGAAAGTGGACATGTTATCTTTGAGAAATGCGATGATTGTGTTTTGAATATCGATGGACAGGTGGGCTCTGATGCGGACGATCCTGCTTGGGTCGGTATCGTCGATAGAGATTTCGAGGATTTTTTCCTTTTGCGGGTAAAACTTGTGGATTGGAGGCGTGACCACGTTGACGTGCGATGTTGAATGTTGTAACCTGATGGTGGCTATCAGGAGGTCCCTCGCAGCTTGCTGATCACCGCAGAGCCTTCAAATTTTTCCGTCTGGGCCCGGGAATTTGACGCATTAATGATAAGTTGAGGATATCGCTTTCATTGAGTGAAGCCAGGGAGTCCCGAGGCTAACGATTTGTTTTTTCTTGACACAACTTGATGCGCCTCGGATCGTAGACTCGGACCAGGATGATGCGACCATGGCTGAGACAGCTGATTCTTCAACAAAGGACAAACCAGGAGGGCTTAATGGCGAGTATATTGATCTAAAACCAGTTGGTGAGACAGAGGACAAGCTGAAACAAAGTCTGCACAAACTGAAACAAGCTGAAAAGAGTGTGCTTGAGCTGAAACCAGCTGAAGTGAGAGTAGATGAGCTGGATGAGCTGAGTGAGTTAAGTGACACTAGCTTGGAGTTGAATAAGCTAAGTGACACTGAAGATGGAGCTGGTTTAGTTGCTGGGCGAAATGAGCCATTTACAGCCCACGGAAAAACTCATAACAAATTCAATTTAGGTCCGATTTACACCAAATTAGACCAGGCCTTTGCTGATGGTCTTCTGCCCATTTGAATCAAGAAATATCAACAAAAGAAGTCAAAGTCGTGGTCATACCAAAGGACATTCAACAACACACTTATTTCTAGTCAAAAGTCTTAGTCTTTGTTTGTGTTTTCTAAATTTCTAGTTTTTCACAAATTCTTTAAGTCTTTCTTTGACTACAAGTAGTATAAATATGTAATCACATCCCATGAATAAAATCAGTCTATGTTTTGAGTTTATTTTTGTTTCTTCTCTGAGTGAGAGAGAGAGAGTTCTTTAGCTAGTTCATTGGTGTGAACCGGCTTGTTGATTTGGTGGTTAGCCAATTCATCTTGTGTGTTGTTTGGTGGTTAGCCAACACATTCATTCCTTCTTAGATGGTTAGCCTTAGATCGTGGGTATATCAAGAGCCATTCCGCATCTTTTGACGATCCTTTCAATCCATTTCAGTTCCAGAAGTGCCTTTGCCTTCGTGGATCATATCCAACACCCGACTAAAGTGATCCTTCCCGTTTCAGGACGTATCACAACTCCTTGCCTATGATTCGAATCTCATAGCTTTTCCCGGAAGAAAGGTAATGAAGTAAAAGAGTGTCGGTTTGGGGTGAGGCTCACTCCTCGACCAATAGCGTTGGTGACATCCAACGTCGCCTTTTGACGGCATTTGCTTATCCCTCATACGAGGTCATCCAATTAGCCCACATTCAATTGATCTTAATCGAGATTCGACCAAGTCAACTGCCTTTCCTGAAGCACCGGAAGCTAATCCAGTGCTTGTTGAGCGGAGGACCGAACATGAATTATACCCAAAAAAGGTCAGTTGTACGGGGCCTTCGTGACGATGACGGAGAACTTTACAGTCTTGGTTATACCACATGCGTACACCGGTAGGCGAATTGTGTAGATCATAGTTTCAGATGCGCTATCAAAACCAGTTAAAGAATGGGAGGAAAGTTTCATATCTCGCGAGTCGATTCCCATTTTATCTAACATTTCGCGGAAGATAAGATCGACGGAGCTTCCTGTATGGATTAGAGCTTTAGCAACTTGGCACTCGCCTATCCCTAGTTCAAATAGGTGCGGATCGTTGTGTGGAGTATGGACATGGACTGCATCTTCTGATGAGAGAGTGATCTACTGATCATTCTCGGGTTTGGACGGCCATTTTGCGAGGTTACCGCTTGCCGCCTATAGTCTTTGACCGACCTGACTAAATCACCGCATGGAAGGGACCCCCCCCATAATTACTTTGAGGCGGAAAGCGTGATGTGTCTCAAATTAATTTCGTAGGTCGCCGAACAGGTTTTCAACGTAGGTCGCATGTCGGTACCTCCTGCTTTTTCTAGCTTTTGCCGTAGGTCAGACTGCTTATGACGGTTGAGCCTGATCCTGAGATCGTCGACTTTGGAGTTGATTTGTCTGCGTAGATCCAGGGGGCGCAGTCTGAGGTCGGGGTCAGTATGCGGTTCGTTGACTCTTTGAGCCTTGGATGCGTCGATCGTTGTCCGTAAGTCGGTAGTGGCGACTTGCTTTGCTGCGGTGGTTTTGCGTTTGAGCATATTTTGAAGATTGTCTTATGTGACCGAGTCATCTGCCAGGGGTGGGACGTGTCTTTGCTGATTCAGACTGGCGCGCAAGTCGCGAACTCCTGCAGACTGTTCGTCATTGGTCGAAGCGCTGAACTGGCCCAAGATTACATTGGTGCGCCGTCTGTGTCGAGGCAGTTCCTCATATCGTCAGTATCTTGCTCGTTCTTTGCGTCATCCTTTTCTTTCAGTCGGTTCTCACCTTGTTGAGCTTTACCTCTTGGTTGTTGTGCCTTCTTCTCCTTCTTTTTTCTCCAGCTTTTGCTATTCTTCGGCTTTTGCTTCGGCGGCTCGACGTTAGAGGTGCCATTGCTATATAAGGCGAACAACGCCTCGACTAGGTGCTTGCATTCCTTGGTATCGTGCCCCATGACTTTATGGTAGTCGCAGAATTTTTTGAGATCGAGGGAGCTCGAACTCGGGTTGGCGCTGTGGCTGGAATTTCCGGCTGAACTAGGGAGTTTTCCATCGGCGTCCCTTACCAGTGGTTCCAGCCTTTTTCTTGAACATCTATCGCTGATCCAGCGAGTTCTTCTTCGTTTACGACGTAGATGAATCTTTTCTTCTAATTTGGTTTGTCGCTAGGGGAGTGTTGTCGTGGTTCCTGACGTGTATCCGTGATCTTTGTTGTTGTTTGTTTAGGCAGCGTTTTGTTTATAGATGATCGCATGCATGTCTTCCTCCATGCGGATTAAATTGTTAGACCGGGCAATGGCGTCTTGGAGCGACGTTGTCGGGTTGCGGTAGAGATTGTCGCGAAACTTTGAGTGAACGAAAAGGGTGTTCATCAGAGCGTCGACTGCGATGATGTTTGGAACGTTGACCTTTGAGATGATGGCTTTGAACTTTTCCATGAAGTCGCATAGGCTTTGTCCTGATGAATGGTAAAAGGTTCCATTAATCGGACGCGGTGGCTCCTTGGCGCGTGAACATAATGTAATGTTTGAGGAATGGGGTCGAGAGGTCATGGAAACTCTTGACAAAGTTCTCGGGGAGTCGGGAGAACCAGTTAAGGGCCGCTCCTTCTAGACTTTTGACAAAGAGTTGGCAGTAGTCGGCGTCTCTCTCCTTGGAAGAGAAGTGGGAGCGTCCCATCGCTATGTTGAATGAGGTGATGTGCTCGGTTGGGTCAGTATTCCCAGAGAATGACGGTAGACGGAACTTCTCTGTCGGTCGGAGTCGTACGCTAGTGACTTGTTGGGAGAATGGAGTTCTAAGTGTGTCCGCAAGGACGCGTTCGATTTGCGGGATGGAAGTCATTACGCAATGGATCTTAGAATGGATGTTCTAGAGCGACAACTTCAGTTAGGCGATTTCTCGGATCGTCTGCGGATCTGGGCAACCGGGGGATTACACGCTCGGTCCGTCAAGAGTTTGAGCGTTTGGTCTGTTGGGAGTGTGCGCGTTTGTCCATGCGGTCTGGTTATGGGCCCCGAGGGCTTGGTTCGTGGTGGTGGTGTTGAACAGGTGCCCGTGAATCGTCGTGTTTGGAGCTGCAGGTTGTGCGGTAAGGGGAGCGAGGATGGCGGCCAAAGTGGCGAGTTGTTCAGTTGTCGCGTTTTGCGCGACATCTTGCTGTGCAAATCGCTACATGATGGCGCTGAGGTGAACGGGTTCTTCCAGCGCGATTACGGCTGGGGAGGGTTCTGGAGCTTCGTGCTCCTCGCCTGAGGTGGAATCGTCGTGACTAGAGCCCATCTTTGATTTTGTAATTTGCGCTAGCCCCATGGTGGGCGCCAACTGTTTGAACCGAGTTCGGTCGGGAACAAGTAAATAGACAGAACTCGTCGGTGGGTTATCTTAAAGATGGTTTACTTAACGGGCTAATTGGGTTCATCGTATAAATTAGTGATTTTATTAAAGAAGCAAGTCGGCGAGCGTTAAAGCTAGCCGGAAAGTGTACAAGTCGATCTAAACTGAATGGTAAAGAAACCCTAGTTCTAGCCGCTTTGTGTGTGTGTTGTTACTCTCCCCCTTACTTTCATCTCTCATTTCCATATATAGGCGGGTGGAGGCACTGAATGCCCTAAATTGATTCACCCTGGTGGGCTTTATTCGTCGGGCAAAGCTAAGGGCCGATAAGGATCGTCGCTCAGTTGGGTTCCTCTAGTCAGCATAGCGAATCCAGTAAGTATGGTTTCGGTCGGCTAAAAGTAGTTTTGAGTCGATCGTCGGTTCATCGCTCCTCGCCAAACCGAGCCAGTTCGATGTGACTTGAGAGATGCACTGGGCCGGTTATTTCTAAGCCCCATATTGATTGTACAATCAGTCACCTACAAAGCTCGTTTAGAAATTTTCTATAGAATAGAATGCAAAATCCCCTCTCAAAAATATTCTAAATCTCAAAAGTCTGGTTAGATCTAAAAATAGAGATATAAGATGATAAAATATCCTAGGTTTTGCGGCCCTCCAACATATATATATAAAAGTGCTTAAGATTAGGTTAAAGGCTATTTAATGTAATGCCAAACGTAAACGCTAATTGCTGTGATCACAGTTGCGACCGCGTCTGGAAATTGCGATCTGTATCAAAGTGCGTTTGGCGTTCACACTGGAGTGACATTAGATCAACCGGTTCCCAAATCCGATCGATCGTTCCATGATTTTCAGTTCTTCTTCTCCGCACGGGTTTCGTCACCGTCACAGTCGATCACCGTGGCGAGCTGGCTCGCCCCCCCTCCCAAAGTCGTTTTGTCTTCTTCTTCATTGACGTGTTGTCATCCTCGAGAAGTTGTTGGCGGGGTCGAGAGAGGTGAATCAGGCACTATGTTCTTCATGAATTCGTCGGTTCGTCACGCTCGGACCTGAAGAGCGAGGCATGTGATCGACAATGGCCGGATCAGTTTGAATCCAGTGGTTCGATTGATGGAACCCATTCGTGCACATCGGCCATTGTTGCTAAGTATGTGAATTTTGTACGTCTGGTCCCTGATCTTTTAGGACTCTTCGAGTTTGTAAATTTTTGCAAAGGAAATATATAATAACGTTTATTGTTTTTAATAATGTTAGGATGTGGAAGAACTATCTATGTTAAGATTAGTTATGTTTGATTTTGATGATTGTGTCTATATCAATAAGTTATAGCATTTAACATATTATATTGGGTGAATGAGGTACATGTGGTGTTCTCTTTGTATATTTTTGATTATTCTAAATTCATAATTAGTTGGTTAATTGTGATTTTCTATATTTTGGACTCTTGAGAACCGGCTTATGGTTTTCATAATTATCATAATAGTTTATGTTAAGTTGAATATGATATTAACTGAATAAAATAGTGAAAGCGTGAATCTAATTGTTTGTATTATAAATTAACACTTAAATGTATAGTTATCAAAATTTTGTTTCAAATATTTCGATTCGTTTAAAGATTATATTTTATGGAACCAAAAAAATACCCAACTAACAATAAAAATGATAAAGATAGATATACATTATTTATTTCTTTCATGTCGTTGAACTCCACTTATTTTTAAGTTGGAATGATGGAGTTTATATATTTTAATACTTGGTTTAATTTATGTTTAAATTTTTTTATAAACTTAGTTGTTTTGTATGAAAATATGATATCATGATAATATTTATAATGCTTTTACTTAAAATATTAACTATTTTGATGTGTAAATTTCAAGACAAACTTTATTTTATTTTAACATATTTTCAAACGATTATTTATATAATTTTGATCAATACTTTAAAATGTTTGTTATATGTTTTTCATATTTATTTGCATTCTATGTTTACTAAATCCTATATTAAGTTATTTGACTGATCTTCTTTCTATATGTAATAATATTCGAGAATTATGAATTTTATTATGATACCCTTTTCCTCTATATCACAAACGAATTTAAAGAAGTATTACATACAATATAAACATATTTCAATTCTTAGAGTTACAATTCAAACATGTTAGTAAGATGAATCACCACATTCTATTCCAAATATTTGTTCAAGTTTGATAATGAGTTAACAGCTTTTCTGAGAGTATTTATCAGCCTCCATCTCTTCACAGCTTTTCCGAGATATGTATACTTTTGGTCGTTTAATTTTTGTTTGTTTCTAATCTTATTCTTTCAATATCCAGAATAAGTTGATTTGCTTATAGAATCATAGAGTTCATAGTTCATAGATGAACGTGCGGGATATTGGTCTTTTGTATCATGACAAACTATAATTCAAGTTAACTCCAGTAATGCGCAAAAAAAAATGTTAACTCCGATTTACTAAAATGTGGACTCGCTCCCCGCGACCAAATAACATTAGTTTAGTCTCGTTGCGACCAAGTATATTTTTCTGTTCAAACTCTCCCTTGGGATGAGTAAGTAAGCGATCAATAGAAAATTATCTTAAGCCGAATGAAAATTAAAAAAAAAAAATTACTCTCCGTTAAAAATAATATTAACTTACACTGCTAATGTTTTGTTATTCTTATAAGAGGATATCTGTTCAGCTTACAACTAAAAATACTTTCATGTATATGTTTTTTTTTTTAATTTGATCTAAGCATACATGATATTCTCCAAATAGTACATTTCTTGTCTCCATGAGCTCGTATTGCCTTCTCTGCAGCTATAAGGAGACACTCCTTGTTGTTCCTCCAATTGCCTTGAATACATGTGTCTGAACCTAGTTTCTTCTAAAGCCTCAATCTTCTCTAAAACCTGCTGTAAATCGTTTAACAATAACAGTTCCATTATAGAAAACGATATGTTCAGAGGCTATATATGCGGTGTCCTTCCACCAAGAGCTTCAGCCTTTGTCACATGAAGCTGTTTCTTAGCTTCTTCCAATGCAGTTCACAGCTCTTTTATCTCCTCTCTTTGTCTTTCATACTCCTGGTTGTTTCTCGAACGGTCCTGAACACATGTGTCTACACCTAGTTTCTTCTAAATCCTTACTCTTCTCTGACCCTTCATGTTAACCGTTTTACAATGACAATTCCATTAGAGAAGATAATCTGATATATTTTATGCGGGGGATGCCTGACAAAGAATCAAAATCTTTCATCGCTTAAATCTCAAGGACTTATGTGTCTAGTATTTTACCATGAGCTTGGAATAGTTACCCTCATGTTCTGGACCAATCTGAAGAAGCTCAAACTCAGGTTGACTTTATGCTTCAAACTGTATATAAATATCCTTCATATCCACTGATGAACAAAAACTCCATTCTTTGCAGTTCTAAAGACAAAATTGAGAGACAAATAAATGGACGGAATTTTTACACAATGATCTATCATGCAACGAGACTAAATTCAACTTACAGTTAGCACCCTGATTCTTTAATCAATCGACATTCATGTCAAACTTTATATTATACACAGTAAACCTAACCTATCAATAATCTATACTCAAATGCTAACGAAGATTTCTAACCATCAATCGATTTTTGGGCAAAGTTAAAAAAATGTTACCAGAATTGATGGTCCTTGACGATGTCTCTGTAGATTGGCCAACTCCATGCCGATCATTCTCCAAGAAATTTCTGACCATCACTGAATCACAGTCTCTCACATGGCTTTCCGTCATAGCTTTCTTCTTCACTTTGAGGTAAACAACCGAGATATGGCTCTCTGTTGTGACTGAATCAAAGTCTAAAGAGAAGAGAATGATGAGTTTAATGGATACAGCCTCACCTATAAATAGTAGCAGATTCGCCGACTGGAAGAAATGGAGATGCAATGAATCAGAAATCGTGGAATGAATGGGAAGATGGAGTTAATTGGGGAGTTAATGACAACGATTGAAACAACCGAGTTCCGTAACCGACCTGGTTTCCATTGAAGGTGAGAAGATCAAAGTTTGACACAGAGATCGACGACGTTTCCTCTTTCCTGAAATTCCATTGTTGCTTTAGATTGTCAGAGATAGAAGAAGACTATGAACCCTAATTCTCGATATTGCCTTCCGCTAAGATGATCGTCTCTTTCTATGGGGCTGGAATCGTGAGTTTTACAAACCTTACTAAGGAAAAAAAGAGCCCAATAAGTGTGTAGCAAAGACCATAAAAAATTAAAACCGAAGAAGAATTGCCACATGTCAAGTTATGGTAACACTATTTGATGACGTGGATTGAAGGAGAAGAGAGACAAGGTCTTTTATATAATAATAGATTCTAACCCATGTAAATGCAAAATGTTAAAATGCAATTCCTCATGACGCCTAAATGCAATAATTAGACACTAAAATGACCAATATTAATAAACAAAAACCTGTAAAAACGATATACATCATTATTTAACTTGCATACTAAACCATCAAGTTGGATTTTATATCATAAAAAATCTCCAACTTAGCTTACTTGTTCTTCACGTTTTCTATTACTTTGTGGCCATCCAACAATCAGACGCTCATCCGAGCCCTTAACAGCAAGCTATTTCCTTCAGAGATCTTTGGTATCAATTCAGATATCAAGCACCTCGCATCTTTGTTTCTCTATATCTTTCTTTTCATGTATCGTCTGCAAACATGGAAGCTTGGAAAAGGCGGCTTTGCGTGACACTTTATGTATCTTAGACCTTTTAATGGGCTCAAGTTTAAACCAATTGGATTGTTCAACAAAAATGCCAAACACAAACATTAATTGCTGTGATCACAATTACGACAGCGTTCAGAAAACGCGATCTGCGTCAAAGTACATTGGCGTTCACAGTGGAGTGACATTATATTCGACCGGTTCGCAATTCAGATCGCTCAGTCCATGACTTCGGCTCTTCTTCCCTGCTTGGGTTTCCTCTCAATCGCAGCCGGTCACCGGTAAACCGTGACGAGCCGGCTCCCCCGTCGAAGTTGTCGCGTTTACTTCTTCATAGACATGTTGTCATCCTTGAAAAATTGCAGGCGGGATAGGAGAGGTGAGTCGATCACTCCGTTCTTCATCAGTCAGTCGGTTCGTCACTCTCGGACTTGAAAATCTAGGCATGGGATCGACAACGTCGGATCGAGCAGTTTGAATCCAGTGGTACATCAGCCACTTTTACTCAAGTATGTGCATTTCTCACTTATGGTCCTTGGTCGTTTGGGACTCTTCGAGTTTGGCGCCAAAACTTGTAGTCTATGCAGATTTCCTTTTAGCTTTCACCTAGAGCTTTAGAAAATAAATTCCAGTCCTTGTAATTGCAAAATGTGCAAATGCAATTCCTTATGACGCCTAAATGCAATAATTAGACAGAAAAATGACGAAGATTAATCCCTAGAACCTGTAAATATTCTCTACATCAACTCCTCCAGACTTAGACTTTTGTTAGTCCTCAAATAAAACATCAATCAAGGTATAAGTAAGAGGTTTGTAACTAGGGGAAATTCCAGATTCTATAGAACACCACTTTACCATTGTCATTTGCAAGCCACATAAGAAACACTAAACTTATAAGGCATTTCCATGTAATCGACCTAAGCCTAGGAACCTAACCATTTTCAGTCCAAAACTCATAGGAGTTATCCAAATTCACCATCACTGACCTCATTTAAGATGAGTGAAGTCTCATTGAGGGGTTATCGATCATAGGAGTCATGGATTCTTACCCGTTCGAGTTTCTAATCACATAGATAGCATAACTGTGGTTTCTTTCCTCACTATTTTCTCACTTACCTCAGTCGCTTTCTCTCTACTTTGTAGGGTATCATTTTACTTTTCTATCGACTGGGTCTATTGGACAGGTTTTTGCGAGGCACAAGCACTAATGCGGATAATTACCAAGCATCTAGTTCACTTATTTTTGATCTATATCCTTTATTCTTTTCATTCTTCATCGTTTTTTAAAGTGAAGAGAGACAGAGGGAAATCATACTCACATAGACCAAACGAGGAATCCGATCTAGTATATACCGAGCTCCATGATAAGAGAATTTAGTAGATTTGATGCAAGGTCAGCTTTGGATCCTTCAAAAACCCAAACAAGCATGGATGGTATTGGCAGATTAAACCGCTTTGACATTTTTCATGTTGTACAATCTGCAGTTAATAGCTGAAACAATGGTCACTGAAACATTGGTGAGACAGTTAGTTCAAAGAAAAATAATGCTAGTTCCCGGATAAATTTTGACTCAATAAAACAGTAGACTCAAGACTCAAAAAGAAAACAAAACTAACAAACGAGTTAGTACGAAAGATTCCCTCCCCCCCCCAAGATTTACTTCACACCGTCTTGATGTGAAAGAAATTGAGATAGGTAAAATATACTCAAATAAATGATAAATAAGAGAAGTGAAAAACTTACTGGTCGGTTTCCTCCCATCAAGCACTTATTTAGAGTCATTAGCTTGACTTCGGTGTGGAGATGAACCGGGTTAGGAATGAGAACTTCCTCCAAAACAAGCTCCACAGTTGGACATGCCAAGCTCCAAAATTCCATTCAACAGATCCTTCACATCACTTTGTTCTTTCTCTTAGAAACTCAGATGTAAAGAGAATTGTAACCTTAGAGAAAGCTTTCAAGATTCCTTTGCATTTTACCTTGTACTCAACTGAGACTCGATTTGATTACAGAGCTACCAAAGTTATACGGCCAATTTTTATCCTTTCACACTTCACCTTGATGTGGCACTTGCTTGCTCACAGTCGCAGGTCTTTATTAAAAAAAATTTAGAGTCTCCATCCAAGATTTCCTTGCCCTCCTTTTATCACTAACCTTCTTTCTGGAACATGAATAATGACACATGATTCATTCCTTATAGCTCTTCTGGTGGCTATTGGCTTGTAAAAACCTTCTTGTCTATGTTGTCAAATGAAACTCTCTTGTTTGGAAGGTCAATGATAGCACCCACATTTTCCATGAACAGCCTTCCAAGGATTAGTGGTATCACAGATTCCATAACAGTCTCCATAACCTGAAAATTGACATGCCACAAACAGTCTCCTTCTTGTACATGTAGTTTATAGATTATACCGTAAGGAGTGGTTGTGGAGGAGTTAGCAACTGCCAAGGTTATTCCAGATAGTTGAACCTTATCGGTGCATAGCTTCTCGGCAATGGCCTTTGACATGATGTTCACACTGGATCCAGCAGTCACATATGGATTCCTTGAATTCAAAAACCACCTATAGAGCATGTAAATAAGAATTTTCCTAGATCTTCAGCATTGGGTAACACTCTCATTGGTTCTGGTGCAGTTCTTGCTTTAGCAAAAATCGCCTTAATCACTACTAGAGTCTCTTTGCAGTTATGAAAAGGATCCAAAATCAGTATATTCTCAAGAGCTTCCTCAAATGAGACTGCAGAACGAATCTTCCTCATTCATATTCTTGAATCTAGACAAATTCTCTGCGCTAATTGGATTCTTTTGGAACATGGACGGAGGGTATGGAACCTTAGGAACATACGGTGGTGGTTCTACATATACAGGTTCGTCATGTTCAGTCGTTTCCTCATTCTCTTTTCAAGTTAAGACCACATTGCACTGTTCTTGAGGGTTTGTCTCACCTTTTCCTACAAGAACTCCAATAGGTCTTTTGACAGCTTTTGCAGTCTGAGCTATTTGAATGTCAATTTTCTTGACATGAGCTAAAAAGACCCCATTTGTTGTTCATGTCTTGGTACATGGTGCCAACCTTTACATTGATATCATCAACCTCCAAGTTCACTCAGTTGTCGTTTTCGGGTTGATCATCGACTGATACATCATCAGCTCAAGCTTAGACTCTTGAATAGCTGGAACTAAGAATAATTGGAACTGGGCTTCCAGCAACTTGATGTGGTGTTCGATTTTTGGGCTGAAAAGAATTGAACTGTTGTTTCTGCTAGTATCATCCTTGATTGTAGTTAGAGCTTTGATTCTGAAATCGGATCATTCCCAAGCTCTTCCCAATTGGCTTGTTATGGTAGTTGTGTTGAAACTTTTGTCCTTGGTTCTGCTTGTAATTATGTGTTGGAAACGACTGTCCTTGACTTCCCGTCTGTGGTGGATAATTTTGGTTGAACCCTCTGTCCAGCATGTAGTTTTGTCCACTCACATAGTTTACTTCAGCCTGTCGTTCCTCTAGTTCCTGATTCAATACAACATGACATAATGCTCTTTTTCCACTGTCCTCAATAGGGTTAAAAACTCTCCGATCTCTCTTAATTAGCATATTGATTCTTACATTCATCTCATCAATCTTCTGAGTGTCTACACTATTGACTCTCCTTGACATGTCTTATTCGTCGCATTGGTTTTTTTTTTGAATGAATGTAAAATTTATTCAGTAAATTTATGCTATGTCTATTTAAAAGAATAAACAAATAATGAAATCTGCAGCTAAATCTTTGTGCCAAACCAAGTTTGTAGAGCATTCTGAAAAGGATTGTTTCCTGTTGCCGGCAAGGAGGAGAGTCTATTCCTTCTTAATCTATATATGTTTAATGACAGTCCATGTATTTCTTGGGTTCTCACAATGTTTGCGCAAATTCATTTCCCTCCAAATACTGTGATCTGCTGCTTGCAGTGTATATTGGAAGAGAAACACTCCTGTCTTAGTAAGAGATGTGCTAGTCGTCATATCTATAATGTCACTCCACGTTGAAGAGAATTTGTCTCCCAAGATACCCTTAATTAGTTTCTCCCATACACCTGATGAGTAGATGCATTAAAAAAACAGGTGTGAATGAGTTTCAGCACTTGATTTATATAGGATACATAAAGGATCAGCATTGACATTCCACTGCTGCATTCGATTAGAGGTTGGTAGTCTATTTTGCATCACAACCCAGAGGTGAAAAGAGTATTTAGGAGTGGCATTGTAAAACCAGACACATTTACTACATTCCAAAGCGGGTGATGAATACGTATAAGGTACCATGTATACTTGGCGATGAATTTATTGCAAAATCTGTCACCTTTTCTCCATAGAAAGACATCATTTTTTCCCAGAGTAGTAGAATATCTGAGATTTTCTATGGCATTCTCCACTTCATTTAGAATGGTAGTTTTGTGTCTTCTTTGCCTGTGAGTAGTAAGCATCAGCTACCGTTGCACTGTCACAGATGCCCCAGTCGATAATACCCCTTTCCCCAAGAAGACACTTCAAGCATCCATGAATCGACTAGTTATCATACCAGAATTGAGTGTTTTGACCATTCCTAACATCCACCTTCGAAAATTCCTTAGCAAGACTCTATACTTGAGAATTTTTCTCCACATCCATGATCCCACAATTGTTTTACCATTGATTGACAAGAAAGAACTCTTTTAAATTAAGTAAACGGGTGCAACTGGAATGCATTTTTTTGGAATAATTTTTTTATGAATGCTTAATTCATTTGCTTTTCAAAAAAAGTTTACCAGTTACAATGAAAATATGGAAATGTCATTCCATTTCATTCCATATTATTCCAGATTTTTTTTTAACTTTCATTTGTAAAATCATTCCAAATCAAAAATGTTTTGGAACAAGTGGAATGCTGATTCCATTCCTTTAAATTCCATAAATAATAATTCCTATCATTCTTTATATTCCATTTTGTTGTCACCAGTTACAGCCAACATGTATCTCTTTAACTCATAGTGAAGTGCTTTTAGGTGATACACAATATGAATTTCAAACATGTGATTCTATTCACCTCTTTCACTAACCTCAAGTTCAAACCACCCTCACTCTTAGGTCTGCAAATATCAGTTCAACTAACCTTCACAATTTTGTTTTCATCTCTGGACCAGACCATAGAGAAGGGAAGCAGAACCTTTCTATCTCTTTCAGGCAACTTCCCGGCAATCTAAAAGCCAATAGCCAGAAATCCGTAAGACTGTTGATGAAGGAGATAATCAATTGGAGTCTCCCAGCATAAGATACAAACCTCCATGTCCATGAGCTCATGCGCTTTCAAATCTTTTCCACCAGAGGCAAATAATCTGTAATCAACATTCTTTTTGTGAGCAGAGGAAATCCCAAGTAGCGTACATGTAAATAACCAGAAGCAAGAGGGAAACATTGGAGAATGTCTGTTTCGTTACCTTCAGATACTCCAGCAAGGTATATAGTAGTCTCTTCCATACTAATCTTTAAACCAGACAATTACACAAATTCTGTAAATACAACAAGAATGCCTTCAATTGATCTCTTGCTACCATCTGTGAATACCATCTAGTCATCTGCGAAGCACAAATGTGTGATAGAAATATTATGGAAGCGAGGATGAATACCAATACGCCTTTCCAAAGCAGCTTTATCGATCATCTGAGAGAGAGCATTTATACTAAGTACAAAGAGGTATGGTGAGAGTGCGCAGCACTTCCGTAAACCCCTTGAACTTCTTAATAGACCATCTAGCTCCCCATTTACCTGAACCGAGATTGAGGCAGTGGAGATACAAAGGTTGATCCAATGGATAAATTGCTCTAACAATTATAGAGCTTTCATCGTTTTTAGTAAATGGACAAAGTCAAATGCCTTCGAAATATCTATCTTCATATCACATATCGGTGAGATATCCTCCTTGTGATAATCATTAACCAGTTATGTTGCTAAGAGTATATTCTCAACCAGCAATCTATCTGTAAAAAAAGCTGATGCGTTTTAATGATATGATCTTCAGGAGCATTCTTTTCAGCGTATTTGAAATGATTTTTGAAATCACTTTGTTGAGAACATTGCAGCATGAAAGGGTGGTGTTCTTTCATCTCCATTACATTGTCCTTCTTCGGTATCAATGCAAGAATCATTGTGTAACGCCCCGACTGCCCACAGCTAATGGGCCTCCCACGCCCACTCTCTCGGCCCGTGGGCCCCATCCTGTATGACGGCCGTGCGTTAAAATTTCCAAGGCTCGAAATCATTGTTTACTGACCCTGCAATCACCACCCGACCTTTTCCCGTGTTTTGGCCTCACTCGAATGGTATCGCAAATCACTTTCCGATAGGTCACCCATCCTTTCACTACTCCAAACCCAAGCACACTTAACCCTGGTGCTCTAAACGGATGTGTGACGGAAAAGGTAAGTCAACTTTGGTGACATAGGTAGCCAAATCAATTCTCTTAAGCCTTTCCATATATCACAACTCAGGATGTTACAATTCATCCCCTCTCAAAGAACGCAACGTCCTCGTTGCGCCCCACGACAGGTCTCAAGATGCCTCTCGGGTCAGAACCAAGATTGCTAACCAGCTCTGATACCACTTGTAACGCCCCGACCGCCCACGGCTAATGGGCCTCCCACGCCCGCTCTCTCGGCCTGTGGGCCCCGTCCCATCTGACGGTCGTGCGTTAATTTTTCCAAGGCTCGAAATCATTGTTTACTGACCCTGCAATCACCACCCGACCTTTTCCCGTGTTTTGGCCTTAATCGCACGGTATCGCAAATCACTTCCCGATAGGTCACCCATCCTTTCACTACTCTAGCCCAAGCACGCTTAACCCTGGAGTTCTAAATGGATGTGTGATGAAAAGTTAAATCAACTTTAATGACATTGGTAGCCAAATCAATTCTCTTAAGCCTTTCCATATATCACAACTCGGGATGTTACACGTTGTGTTGTCCTTTAGGAAGAAAACCTTTCACAAAAAAGATTGTACTGCAATGACATGCGTGTTTTATTGTTCTAGCAAGGTATACATATCCAAAACAATTAACTATCATATTAGCCATAGTCTTAACACACAAATATTACTCTTTCCAAAAGAGATCAGGTGTAGTACTTAGGGATCAAATATACAGAGAGCAATGACACACAATATATTTCTTGTTTCTAAAGATTAAGCTTGGTGAATATATATATTGCTGGCAAACAATCAGTAAAGGAAATATTCCTTATCAAGAAGTAGAGATGCAATATGGAAATATGTTAATAATGCAAATATGGAAATGTTCTAATAATGCAAATATGGAAAGATTCTAATAAACTATCTATATGCAAATGTAATTATGCTAGATCTAGTGTTTCAACCCTAATGGATTATAGGGAATATGAAGCACATAAATGTAAATATATTGACCTTTTTAAACTCCAACTCTCGTATACGAGCAAAAGGAAAGACCATCGATCGACGGCTAAGGCCTGATGTCGATCGACAGTGAAATAAGAAGGAAGTGTGAACGAGATTTGATAAGTCCACCAGACTTATTAGATCAGCTCTCGCATGCGCCTAACAACCTAGTTCAATGCAGTCTATTCTGGAACATAACCTACTCTCGTAGTCGTCGTCCTACTTTCGAGATCCTAGTTAGCTATTCTTGAATGCAAGCATTAAGCACAACTCAATTGTTGGATATTAACTTAACCTAGCAATCCTACTTTTGGGCTAATCCATGATTGCTATCATTCAACCCTAAATCTAGTTGATAACTACTAAGACATAATCAAAAAAACAATAGTCTGAATATAATGAATAAATAAAATAGTAGGGTTCCAATACAAATTTCCATGAGGAGTTATGAATCTTCTCTCCTAAAAAACTAAAACTATAAAGTTTTGTAAGTTGTGTCAAGCATTGACTACACTTTAACACCCCTTTTTGCTCTCAATACATAAGCATGAATATAAAAACCCTAAAACTTAGGTCAAAACTTGTCCAAGGCATTCTCGTCATTTGTCTTCTAACTTAGGCTTTTAAATCGCCTGTCTGCGAATTGGATGTCGATCGATGGCAATATGCAGCATCGATCGACCTTGGTCTTATATCATCAGTCAACTCCAAGGTTGTGTCGTCGATCGAAGACATGTTGCACTCTGACTCCTCAAATAGTCAGCTACGGATTCTTCTCCTCTAAATGCTCGAAAAGCTCCAAGTATCTCTATATATCTCCAAAACGTTTATGGACCTGTAAATAATCTAAAATATATCCTTGACACATATAATAGACCCTAAATATGACCTATAATATGGCCTCAAACTGGTAATAAATAGTCTATAACAAATCCCCTATACTTAACATTTTGTTTGTCCTCAAGCAAACTAAGCCTGTGAAAGAGCTTTTGAAAAGCGGAGACTCACATAACATCTAAGTATAACTGTCACCTTACTTTGTTGCAACCACATCTTATCAAGTCAATCACAAAGAAACTTTATATACCCTATCTTACTATAACAAGCAAATTCAGTCTACCAACAACTTAACAAATACTAGTCTGGCTCAACTCTCTAGTGATTTCATTTCTTTGCATAAAATAAAAGTGTAGGCCTTACCTTGGGAGTATCGATCAAATGACACATGGACTATACCTCTGCAAGTATCTGGACAACTAGGCACAAAGTCTTCTCTGATTCCTTTGTTTCCCATTTTTCTCTCTGAATCTTTTTAGCTCTCAAACTTAATGAACAATGATGCTGATAGAGTCCATCTTGCTATTTCATTTTCGATTTTCCTCTTCTTTTTCTTTTCTTTTCTTTTTTTCTCTTCTTTTTTTTATTTTATTTTTTTCTTTCTTTTGCTTTTTGGAAAAAATTTTAGGCGAATAGTGGGGTCATCGGTAATGTACCTACCTCTTGCTTCCAACAATGTGTGATTGTTCTTTCGAATTAGAACAGTGGGGTCATAGTTAATATACCTAGCCCTCTGCATCTCGGGAAGTCATCTCAAACTTTTAAGCTATTACGTAGGTGCTGAAGAGAGAGAAAGAAGGGAACCAAAGGTGCAATGACTTGTACCTGTAGACTTACAGAAGGAATCCGATTCAGTGTATACCAAACCCCAAAGCAAGCAGATAATGTCAGGATTAGTGTTGGAAATCAGCTTCGGTTCCTTCAAACTTACTAAGCAATTGTGATATAGTGGCATGATGATCAACTTTGGTATCTGTATTAATCTCTGTAAACAACCTTCTAAGAATGGTGATAAAATGTGGTTAGTAAATAATTAATCTTGATCATTGTCCCCTTCTTGACTCAGTTATTTTTTTTGAAAAACTTATATATATAGTAAACAAAGCTCAAAACAAATTAAATAGCATTAGCGAACCTCCCCCAAACTTAAATTACACTGTCCCCAGTGTAATTCGTCCCGGATTGGTTAGAGAAAATAAATCATAAGTAAATAGTTTAAGTAGAAAAATCGACAGTAGACTATGTAGAAGAATATCGATCGAGGGTAGGCATGTATGGTCGATCGATGGTCACGATCCAATATCGACTGATGGTGCCTCTATGGTGTCGATCGATGGTAGACTCAAACAGTCTGTAAAACAAAGTAAAACTCAAAATAAATAGTAGTATAAGTAAAAACAAAATAAAAACTTACTAAACAGTAGGTTGCTTCCCACTCAACACTTGGTTATAGTCTTAAGCTCGACGCTGTGAACTTTCTGACTAGTATGAAGTTGGATCAACACTTGAAAAAAATGTCTACATCTTCTATGCTCTTTTGAAACCATGTACCAACGAAGCTCTTTATTGCCTCATATCCTCTGGTTTTGTCATTCCTTGTAACCGCTATAGCAAACTCCATGGAATGCATTATCCCTCTGTAGTTTCTCAATACTGCGCTGTAGCATTCTAAGTCTGGCAGCCGTAGTCTCTGATAAATCCTACAATTGCTTAGAAATATCTTCCTTCATTAGGCTCTGAGAAAATGCAATCTCATCGAACATATCTTCCAATTGTATTTTTGCTGTCGTCTTCTGACAGTTGTCTTCAATGTCGATCGATGGCTTGATGTTGCCATCGATCGATGCCAGTTCGTCTGCGCCAATTGCATGTTGTCTCTGAACAGTATCCAAATATTCCTTTATCTCATCCATGCGTGCAGTCAAACCGGTGAGTCAATTGTCTATAGGATAGTAGACATCATCCAACCTCTTGTAGAAATCATCCAGTGACATCTCTTGAGCTCTGTAGATCTCATGCGCAATATCATCAATCTCTTCTATGCGGTATGTCGTTTGATCCTTCATAGACATAGTGATCTTTGCTGCATGATCTAGTAAACATATGTAGCTTTGCTCAAACTAATTAGCTCTCTCTAAAAAAGCTCTGAGTCTTCAGCTTGCACATTCACTACTCTTCCGTCTGTAGCTCGTGCATTACCGTTCTCATCTCTGTAGATGCCATACTCATCTTTCTTTTCCCAGCGGGAAAGTCTGTTGCCCTCAGCATCAAAAGCTCTCGTACCTTGCTCAAAACGCCATTCGATTGATGACCTGATGTTGCTGCCGATCGATAGTGGAAAGTTGTATGAAATTTGTGTACCTCTGGAAAGGGTCCGTAGATCGATGCTTGGTGGTTGTTGTCGATTGATCTTGGATGCTTGGGAGTGTATGAAACATTACGGATCAGCTTATTCTTCTGCTCCTCAATGTCAATCGATGCTGTTTGATGCACGTCGATCGATGGCTGCTGCTGCTGTCCAAATATATTACCTGATCCATTAGCCATAATAAGAGCATTTGCTACATCCTCCTTTGATAAATGTAGGATTCTCCCATGAAGAGCCAGTGCACATCCCTCTGGTTCTCTGAAAACTCCGAACTCATCTTGTCTAAGATTACCAATATATGTATCTTCTGCTCCAAGTTCGTGTTTTGGTTCGCGCCTGATGTCGTTTGATGGCAAGGAGTAGCCGGTGATCGATGCTTTATTATCCACTCTCGCGTTCATCACCCAACCATCGTCTGCTGATGCTAGGCCGCAATATTCAATATGCTCTTCCTCTCTGTAATCTTCATTGTACTCTTTGCATGCTGGACGTGTGTCGATCGATGGTGTATGGTGACCGTCGATCGATGCTCGATTAGAAGACTGTTGCACGAAAAGGTTTCCAGCTCCATTAGCCATGGCAAGAATATATTCTTTATCTGCCCTCGTGACATTTAGTAGTCTGCCATCCATAGCTCTTGCGTGACCATCTGGATCTCTCATAATACCGAACTCATCTGGTTGTAGATAACCATTTTCCTTCTTGCGTTCTGCAGCTGAATCTAGTTTGGATACTGCTTCTAGGTCAGTATCGACCAATGGTGTAGGGTTACCGTCGATCGATGTCGATTTCCCGAGTCAAAGGGAAATGTGATAAACACCAGCCTCTTCCATAACAATACCACGATACTCGAGTATCTCTTCGTCTTTGTAGTCTTCGTCGTACTCGGGGTAGGATGTGTTGTAACCACCATCTGTGTGGCAGTTGTTGATGGGTTCTGGAGTATGGCCGTCGATCAATAGCAAAGGGTGGGTGTCAACCGATTGATGTACTGCAAGCACGTCCATCGATTCTCTGCGCTGGGTATCAATCGATGCACCATCCTCCGACTCTTCATTGAAGTCATAATTGTAGAAGCATGTGGCCACAAGTTCAGTGTCATCACTCAATTCAATCAGAGTAGCCTTGTTCTTAATCTTGACAGGTTCATAGAAAATATTTTGATCAATTAATGATAGATACAGCTTGTTTAATTTCATACCGCAGATAGCTCCCACGGTAGCCATGAATGCTCCTAAGTTGTAGTGAAGAGTTCCAATCTATCCTGATGTCCATCACGTGGAATTCTACTGGAACTAGGGTGTTATTTATCTTCACTGGAACATCTTTTACCATCCATCCTGAGTTCACTTTTGAGCAGTCTGCCATAGTTTTTGGAGGGTTCCACTTTCAGGTTCAGCTCCTCTGCCATAGTTTTTGGCATAATCCTCACTGATGATCCAGTATCAAGAGGGCATTAGGGGATTCGTTACCCTTGATAAAGCATGGAACCACAAACTTCCCAGGATCACTTTTTTTTCTTCAGACAGGTCCCCTGTTCCATCTTTTGTCTGAGATGATTAAACATGACCTCTATATCATTTTTGTCGCCATTGTTTCCCTAAAAAACATCCACAATCAGTGAGTATAATAAGCTTCATCAAAAGGAGTATCTAAGGGAATTTTGAAAACTCTTTTGGTAAATCTATCCATCTCTTTTTCATTGGCTTCTCTGCGTAGATGTTTGGGAATCTTGTGCTTTCTCTTGGAGTGTACCTCATCTTCTCTATCAAGATCCATACTTTCAGATGTGTCAGTATTCTGTTCTAAAACTGTTCTGGTTGGATTCACAATCAAATTTGCAGCGATGCTTGGCAATCGAACCAGTTTTATCATCTGTTGATCAATGCTTAGGTTGCGTTGTCGATCAATTCCTATATCTCTCTGTCGGTCGATTGTCCCCTGTAGGTGTCGATTGATGTTTGTCAATTCATAAGAAGCTAATGATGCTATGAGATTTGCTTTTGATCGGTGCTCATTGCTTGGTGTCGAATAACACCAATGCGAACTGCCGAATGAAATCGAACTTTCCTCTGTGAAAACAGACTTTGAGAAGCCTGATTGTTCAAAGATGCTTCTTGAACCTTGACGGTTTCAAGGAATAAGACAGATTCGTGGGAACCTTCTTGATGGAATGGAGGGTTCTGAAATCGTGTAAGGATTGAATAAGTAGCTGTTGGACTTTTAATTGCCAAGGCTCCAAATTAGGCAAGTTGAGGTTAATGAGGATTCTCCTAATACTCTGGGTGTTGTTTCAGCTTAGAACCTCTTGAATAACTTATGGATGGATTAGAGTGTCTCCTGGATTCCAAGGAAAGGTTTGGTTCAAGCTAAATTGAAGAATTTGATGACTTTTCCCAATTGATATCGGTTTGGCAAATTAGAGTAAACCAAGTAGATCTTCTGGTTGGATTGGATTTCAGGATTGGTTCTTCTTGATCTTGACTCCTAAAATGACGGCTTAACATAAAAATGGATTTGTTTTTGCCTCCTTCATGGTTGGACTTGAATGGACCAAAATATGGCTAATCTAGCCCATTGGATGCTAAGTAGATGTCCTGACTTGTAAAATCTATAACTTCTTGGTCCGTGAATCTTTTCTGGTAATTCCAAGCCTCAGTGCTTCCTTAATTAGTTTCACATAAAATACCTTCTTTTTCTTAAGATATTCTTCTTTTATTGAACCTATGTCGCTGGAACCTCTAAACTGGTCGGTTTGGTGAGACCATGGTAATGCTGCTGGTTTGATGGCCGTATCAGAGGGCCTTCTCAGATCACTTAAGGTGCAGATTTTACCTCACTCCAGAGGAGATTGGGAAACGAAAGCCCTTCAAATTCACAATCTGTTGCAAAAATGCCAAAGTTTTAGCCCTTGATAAAAGATTTTTGAAAGGACACATACCTTTTTTTACTTCACATATGCTTTATTTCGCTTTACAAAAAAGTTGAAAGCTTTTAAGCCGTTAACTAGGAAACTAAGGAAAAGTTGGGTGACCTTGTGAAGATAACAAAGGAGGCGTATCGGGACTTTTGTAGCAAGCATGAGATCACTATAACATCTCCATCAGCTGATAATATACGAGAAAAATCAGAGGCACAAAGCAATTGGGAAAGATTAGCGAAGTTTGAGGAGAATTTTACGAAACAGAGATCCAAATTACATTGGCTTAAGTTTTGGGATCAAAACAATAAGGCATTCTACAACACAGTAAGTCAGCATAAGAAAAGGAACGCAATTCATGAAGGGAAGTTTCCTCGGTGAACATTGCTTCAACTCAAGAGAAGATAAAGGTGGAAGCAGAGAAGTTTTATGTGGGTTTCTCGAGTGATCCTGACCAGCCTCAACATGAAGGGTTTTAAGATAATGATGAACTAACTGTACCAGGGATCATAGCACAGCCTGATGGAGTTCTTCAAGAGCTTATTGGTTTGATCCATAAAGTATTGGACCGAAAGAAGTCTATGTGCTTTGACATGTTCTTTATCAAGCATGGATCATCTATGGATCAACATGGACGACTGTTGTGCAACTTATTTTTTCCAGAAACGGAATGGCCAAACTTTTTTGGACAGAAAATGGACTGGAAAAGTAGAGGTGATCGAGAAATGGATTGGTTAAGCCGAAATGGATTGGTTAAGCCGAAATGGTCGAGAAATGAGCTTGGAAATGGGAGATAAATATCCGGAGTTGGAAATGAAGAAACAGATCATTGTCATCGATAAGTTGGGTCTAAAAAGAATACTGGTCATGTCATAATGGAAATAGGACGTGTCAAACGGAAGATTGATGAATTTCCTTTATACCAACCAAAAATGGAAAAGATCAAACCGAGAAAATGGAAAGATCGACCAGAAAGGAAAATCACCTATTTACTTTTATGAGGCACAACCAAATACCACAAGCAAGTCCTAGAGAAGTATTTAGAGTCAATCTATGCAAGAGAAGGGCATATTTCCATTTTAAAGACATTTAGGCAATTCTCTTTGTTACTAGTTTTTGCCTTCTATCATAAGGCTGGTTGTGCTGTTTCTATTCATAAATGGACCAGATAGGTTTTCATATTTACTTATTCTAGAGATTTTATACATAAACTTATGTACTCTACACAATTTTACCTAAGCAATAATTTAATAAAGTATTATATTAGAGAAAACTCTCTTGTTCTTAGTTCTCTTTGTTCATCGTTGAGCAAGCCACGATCACAAGGTAGGGAAACCTTCCAGACGTGTTATCAGGCCTAGAAACGAGGTTACAATACTGGGTTTGATTCTTATGATCAACACAAGGTAATCCATAGCCTTTGTGTGAAGTACCATCGACCAAAAGAAGTGCTAGTAGCCTTCGGTCAAACATCCATTCATCCACCTTCAATAGAGATTGGGACAAGGTCTGACCAAGATCATTCCAAGTGGTATCAGAGGTGCTTGAAGGGTTAGGGTTTTTGCTAAAGTCTTTAATCTTCTATCTATCTAAGCCACTTTATTCTCTATCTATCTTTTGTATTAGTCAGATCGGGCCATCCAATAATAAAAAAAAAGACTGAAGAGAAATCCAGTTGACCGAAGAGAAATCCGGTCAGGGTTAATACGGTCTAACGCCAAAAATCTTGCAATCTTTCTATCTATACACGTCTTAGATTGGGTTTCTAGTCCTTAATTTATTGAAGCTTTGCTCACTGCAGAACTATAGAAAGAACAGGGTTCTTGAGAGTTACACCCTAAAATTGAATGAGAGAGGGTTATTTTCTCTAACTTTTTTTTCCAGGAAGCAAGTTGTATAAGCAGGACAGAAGGAGATGTACTGAAAGAGAGCTAGACTCCAACCAATTTAACTCAGCCACAAAAGCTGCTTTAGAAAGAAGAGAAAAAACTATAAGAAAATGAGATACATATGCTTTTGATGAGTTTGACTGTGTGCAGAATAGTTCACGACAAGGAGGGTTGACGGAGAGGAACATGGAACGGGTAAGGTCAGCCAGAAAAGAGCCAAGGGCTTATTCAAGTCGTGATCACCAAAGAGAATCTCAGCAACTACAAGAGTATGTGCACAGTAAGGAGTTCAAAGACCTAGTCCAAAAGGTGATGCAAGATCCAAAACTGAGGTCAGTCACACGCCCACCCTCAGTAGTTGAAAAGCCAAACCGTAGCAAGAACTGGTTATAGAAAAGCTGAAAACAGAAAAGATTATGGTAAAGAATGAGCTGGAGCAAGAACTCTCTTTTCTCAATCTAAACATGTAGCCAGTAATACTTGTGATGAACTAACTTGTTTTGAATTGGTACAACCGATTATCCATGTGTTAGCGTCACAGGTCTTAGAAGAACACTCACCAGAACCAGAGCCAAAGAGTATAAGACAAGGTGAAGTGTTGGAGCAGCTGATCATCTTGGAACCGAAAACAATTCCTAAGTCATTTTCTTATGACTTTCCAGAGCACTGTAAGGCACATGATAGAATGTGTTCTGTGTCTGAATTGTTTGTCATGGTTTCTTCTAAGGATGTCACACGTTTAGGTCTTCAACAATTGAAAGAATTTAGTGTTTCAAACTCTGCTTTTGATAACATGATTAGTTTTTTTAAGATGCTTGAATCTAATAAATCTTTAGATCAAAAACGTTTGCATTGTTGTAAAGAGAACTATTCTGGTCTTGTCTTGAATCTTGAGCAGTTTATAGAATATAACAAAAACCTTGATCACCATGAGAAGATATTAGAACTTGTTTTGAAGCAACATGATTTCTGTTTTGGAAAACCTTGTGAATCACTTGCTAGTTTTAAGGAAAACAGTTTTGTTATGAGCTTTCTTAAGCATGGACTGGTCGTTGATGAATTGCTTGCATCCACACGTGCTTGGACAGAACATATGGTTAGAAAATTGCTTGAACCGAAACTGCTAAGAACTGATCTTGTGGAGTCTTAAAAGATTTCTAAAATTGAGCTTAATCAGTTCTAATTCTGATAAATCTTGGCATGTTTTGAGATCGTTCTTTGATAATTGTGTTGCCTTGAGCTTTGATGATATCCTGGTCTATAACACATTCTTTGATATGCATGCTGAACATGCGAAACATTTGCTAAGTGGTTCTGAACTTAAACCTACTTGTTTTTGTGCTGATCTTAATCTAGTATAGCATATGTTGTGCTCGTTTTGTGGTAATGATGTTGTGTGGAGCTTTAATGACATTTTTTGTACAACCCATTCTTTGAGGAGCAGGTTAAGCATTGGAAACGTGTGCTAGGTTTTCTAGGACAGGAAAACTTGATTAGTAATAAAAATATGTTTTACTTGTATCATGCTGGGTTTGCTGTGAGTATTCAGGATATACATGTACAATCTCAGAGGAATGCAAGGAATAAGAGTAAATATAATGCTTATCAGCTTGAGATATGGAACTGGAAGTACCTAAGGAAACCACTTCCATTGTTTTGAAGAATGGAGATATATCTTCAGACAAGTCTTTCAAAAGGAGGAGGGGGCGTCATGGACAAACCTACAACTGACCAGGTCGTCCAGAGAAGGTCCTTAGGAGTGTTTGGAGAAGCGGATGACAAGCTACAGCTCAGATGGAAGTATTGGGATCGGTTCACTAGACCACCTGACCTAAGAAGGCATTCTAGTCGAACCAGAAGGAGTTTGGTTCAAGGTGTCTTGAGAGATGATCAGAGCTATCTCATTCTTGATCATCTTGGACTCGTTCGGCCACCAGACCAGTACATGAGACTCTGGTGCGGTCTTGGAGAGCCATTGAAGTATTATGACAAGTCTAAGCCATGAAAACATGTCAGAAATCTCAAGGAAGCTCAAATCCACATTCTGAAATGGTTTACTCAAGGAGAAGTGGTTTTGGCACATGAAGAGAAGGTTAGGATGAACACTATTCTCACTGGAGAGATCAGGACGTGTGCAACCTCCAACCTGAGAGAAAATCAAGTTGAAGCAACTCATTTTTCTAAGAGGAAGTTTCATTCTATACTATTCTTGTTTTCCTCTGATTTCTTAAAGACCTTTGATACTGAGTTTAATGTGTTTGGTATAGGAATCAGAAAGGAGTTAAACAAAGTGGAGGAGCCACTTGAGAAAGGGTTGCAGTACTTTGTTTTCGAGCCTGGAAGGAGTCCTTGTGTGTTGAGGTCTAGAACAATGCAATGGCAGCAGGAGATGCACGAATTGGGCAGTTTAGAAGGTTCAGATTTTAGGGCAAACCCTTTTAAAGGAGGAGGGAATGGAGTGATCCTGACCAGCCTCAACATTAAGGGTTTCTAGACCATGCATGAATTAACTGGACCATGGATCATAGTACGGCCTGATGGAGTTCTTCAAGAGCTTATTGGTTTGATCCATGAAGTACTGGACCGAGAGACGTCTATGTGCTTTGATATGTTCTTTATCAAGCATGGATCATATATGGATCAACATAGACGACTGGTGTGCAAGTTACTTGATCAGAAATGAAATGGACAAACTTGTTTGGATAGGAAATGGACTGGAAAAATAGAGGTGATCGAGAAATGGATTAGTCAAACCAAACTGGTCAAGAAATGAGATGGGAAATGGAAAGATGAAGATCCGGAGTTGCAAATGAAGAAATAGATCATTCTCATCAATAAGTTGGGTCTAAAAAGCATAATGGTCATGTCAGAATGGAAATAGGACGTGTGAAACTGAAGATGGATAAATTTCCTTTCTACGTACAAAAAATGAAAAAGATCAAACTGAGAAAAGATCGGACAGAAAAGGGAAATCACCTATTTCCTTTTATGAGCCATGGCCAAATACCACAAAAATTTCTAGAGAAGCCTTTGGAGTCAATCCATGGAAGAGAAGGACATATTTCCATTTTAAAGACATTTAGGCAGTTCTCTATTTAACTAGCTTTTGCCTTCTATCATTAGGGCGGTTTTGTTGTTTCCTATTCATAAGGGACCGGCTAGATTTTCCTATTTACTTGTTCTAGAGATTTTCTATATAAACTTATGTACTCTACACGTTTTTACCTAAGCAATAATTTAATAAAATATTATATTGGAGAAAACTCTCTTGTTCTTAGTTCTGTTTGTTCATCTTTGAGCAAGCCACAATCACAAGGTAAGGAAACCTTCTAGACGTGTTATCAGGCCTAGAAATGAGGTTACACTCATGGGTTTTGATTCTTATAAGCAACACAAGGTCGTTCATAGTCTTTGTGTGAAGTACCATCAACCAAAAGAACTGCTACTAGCCTTTAGTCAAACATCCCTTCATCCACCTTCAATAGAGATTGGAACAAGGTTTCTCTCATGTACTCCATCAGAACTGGAACATGTAACGATAGAGAGACTTCAAGAAATATTATCATTTCGATGTAGAAAGATGGATCAATCTTCTCTGATTCGTCAAGTGACTGAAGAAGAGATTAGATATATGTTGTTTCATATGCCTTTTGATATATCTATGTGACCTTATGGGTACACTATAAATGTTTTTAAGGCACATGGTCTATCATTCAAAAGGATTTCATAGTTGCATGATATAGCCTATTTATTACCAATTTTAGGTCATGTTATAGGCTCTATTTAGGGTATATTATGTGTGTATTGGATATGTTTTAGAATATTTACAAGTCCATGAATGTTTTGGAGACATATGGAGATACTTGGAGCTTTTTGAGCATTTTGAGGAGAAGAATCTGTAGCTGACTATCTGAGGAGTCAAAGTACAAGATTGTCGTCGATCGACGACACAACCTTGGAGTCCACCGATGATATAAGATCAAGGTTGATCGATGCTGCACCCTTCCCATCGATCGACATCCAATTCGCAGACATCCAATTTAAAAGCCTAAGTTAGAAGACAAATGACGAGAATGCCTTGGACGAGTTTTGACCTAAGTTTTAGGGTTTTTACATTTATGCTTATGTATTAAGAACAAAAATGGGTGTGAAAGTGTAGGCAAGGCTTGACAAAACTTACAAAGCTTTGTAGTTTTACGTTTTTAGAATAGAAGATTCATAACTCCTTAAGAAATTTTTATTGGAACCCCAGTATTTTATCTATGCATTATATTCAGACTATTGTTTTTTCTTTGATTATGTCTGAGTAGTCATCAACTAGATTTAGGGTTGAATGATAGAAATCATGGATTAGCCCAAAAGTAGG
The DNA here is from genome assembly GCA_905132765.1 of Moricandia arvensis. Classification (NCBI taxonomy): domain Eukaryota; kingdom Viridiplantae; phylum Streptophyta; class Magnoliopsida; order Brassicales; family Brassicaceae; genus Moricandia; species Moricandia arvensis. The sequence goes on from CAJHQP010001042.1 coordinate 119,010, forward strand.
ATTACTAGGTTAAGTTAATATCCATCAAACTGAGTTGTGCTTAATGCTTGCATTCTAGAGTAACTAACTAGGATCTCGAAAATAGAACATGGAAGACAACAGAAGTAGGTTCTGTGCCAGAATAGACTCCATTGAACTAGGCTGTTAGGCGCATGCGAGAGCTGGTCTAATAAGTCTGGTGAACTTATCAAATCTCGTTCACACTTCCTTATGATTTCACTGTCGATCGACATCAGGCCTTAGCCGTCGATCGATCGTGTTTCTTTTTGCTCGCATACGAGAGTTGGAGTTTAAAAAGGTCAGAATAGTTAATATTTGAGTTCTAGTATATTTACATTTTTGTGCTTCATATTCCTTATAATCCATTAGACTTGAAACCCTAGATCTAGCATATTTACATTTGCATCTAGTTAGTTTATTAGAATATTTCCATATTTGCATTATTAGAACATTTACATATTTTCATTATTAGCATATTTACATATTGCATCTCTACTTCTTGATAATGAATATTTCCTTTACTGATTGTTTGCCACCAATATATATATATTCACCTAGCTTAGTCTTTAGAAACAAGAAATTTGTTGTGTGTCATTGTTCTCTGTGGATTCGATCCCTATGTACTACACCTTATCTCCTTTGGCAAGAGTAATATTTGTGTGTTAAGACTAGGGTTAATTTGTAGTTAATTGGTTAGGATATTTAAATCATGCTAGAACAATAAAAACAAGCATGTCAAATTTGGCGCCATTGTTGGGGAGCATTGATCGCCATTAGATTTAATTTCTAGGATTTATTCTAGGTTTGTTACTACTTCCAAGTTACAAAATTTTTCCTTTCCTTTGTTATTCAGGTGGACACACCAAGAACAATAAAGGACAAGAACTATTATTCTCTGGCCTCGATAAAATAGAACGTACGATCCGCAAAGAAAGATGACAAGTATCGATCGACAACACCTACACCGCGTCGACCGACACTTCTTTACGGACAGAATCGCCCGACATAAGAACTCGAGCATCGACCAACACTGATCACATAGCACCGATCGACAACAACTTATCCGCATCGATCGACCGAAGCAGACAAGTTCAAAAGGTTGCGACTTTAATTTTGGTTCGGGATGATGACGGAAACCTTCATGACCAAGACAGTCATCTGCATAATGCAGCAAGTCAAAAGATAGACGATCAGGGGGACATAATCCCTGATACAGAAGCAGACGCTGCAGCAGCTCAACCTGAAGCTAATGCCCAAGCTGCTCAGAAAACACTGACTGACTACAATCGTCTAGACCAGTTCTACGCCAATAGATCCACCATTCCTCCTCCAGCTTTTCAGAGGAACGATTTTGAAATCAAGCCCGCCTTCTTCCGACATGTAGCCCAGAAACCTTACCATGGGTTATGACATGAGCACCCTATGGATCAAGCGATTTGTGGATCTAGTGACTGTTATTAAAATCAATGGAGTCCCTGAAGACTATCTCTTTTGTAAGCTCTTCAAGTACTCACTCGCTGAAGAAGCTTCATATTAGCTCAAGCAGTTACCACTAGGATCCTTGACATCCTGAAATGACATCAAGAACGCCTTCTTGCGTAACTTCTTTGATGACGCAAGAGCAGAAGATCTGAGGAGCAAGATTGCTACTTTTTCATAAGAACCCTCAAAATCTTTCAGAAACTCTTGGATCAGATTCAAATCATACCAAAGAGGTTGTCTACATCAGGGGTTCAACGAAGTGCAACTTCTCAGCACTTTCTTTAGAGGTATTGGATTGCAGTATCAGATGGCTTTGGACACAGCTAGTGAGGGAAATTTCAGCACTATGAATCCTGAAGAAGCTACAAGGTTGATTGAGAATCTGGCATCTAACAGCAGCACCAAGAACACAAACTTTGAAAGGAAGAAATCAACTCCAACTTTGAGCAAGGATCAGATTGAAGAGGTCAAGGCAAAACTAGATAGTGTTCATAAACTTTTTAGGAAGCAAGTCACTTTTGCAGAAGTAGAAGCAATGGAGTCTGGAGATGAGGAGATTGAGGAAGAGGATGTGAATTACATTGATGGGAATGGTTTCCAGAGACAAAGGAATCCAGGTTTCAACAGTAACTCCTATGGGAATGGTCAAATGAATAACTTTACTTAAGGTTCAAAGCGAAAACCCTTCAACAACAACAGAATTTATGGATCTTCTTACTACAAGAATCCTCCTCCAGAGAAGCAAGATTGAAGCAATGGTTGACAGAGTTGTAGAGGGACAGCAGAAGATGACTATAGATTTCAATGGAAATATAGATGGTTTGTACCTCAACCTCAACACTAAGTTCGAAAATCTCAACACCCATGTGAAGAAGCTGGAGAATCAGGTGCTGCAAACAAGTGAGACCATTAGGAAGCATGAGAGTCTGATCAAGGAGAAGATAGAGGCTGGACAGAAGCAACACGTCAATGCATTGATAGATGATGATTTCTAGCAGGAAGTTGAAAGGGAATGACTCCACAAAGCTTGAGAGAGTTACACAACCAGCAAGCAAAGCACCATCTCAATCCACTTCAATCGTCTTTTGATCAAGCTGAGAGGGATACACATCCAGCAGCTTGATTCTGCCATATCTATCTTTTTCCTTTGTCTATTTTTATTGTTTAGTTCATATCATAAACCGTATCTCATCCACTTTGCATTTGTTTCAGGTTAATAACTTGCATTACATCCATATCGCCCACTAATATACCTTGTTATTTACCAGTTTAAGACTATCATTTGGACCCTATTTGGAGTCTGCTATATATCTCTAGACTGTATTTTAGAGTCTTTTCGGGTCAAGATACATTTTGGAGCATTATGGAGGTTGGTACAACATCCAGAGAAGATATCCAGTAGTTGTTCAATCAGAGTCGAGGTCAAGCCTGACCATCGATCGACGGTGCATGCTTGTTGTCGATCGACGGTCTACTCGCAGAGCAGTTGACGGACTTCAAGCTCAAGTCAAGATAATTTACAAGAATGCTCCTGGACGAGTTTTGACCTAGTTTATAAGGTGTTACCATTGTTGAGGCAAAAGATACACAACACAAGACATATATTTTATAGCATAATATTATTTAGAGTTTTAGTAGTTTTGGGGAGAAGATTCAAACTTCTTCAGATATTTGTATTGGAACCCCCATTATCTATTCTATGCATTCTAGTATTCAGTTTATCATGCTTTTTATTATTATGTATGAATAATTCTCTTGTTAGATTTATGGTTCATTATGGTATTGATGAATTAGCCCAAAAGTAGGATTGCTAGGATAAAAGGATATCCATCTTTGGAATTGTGTTTAATGCTTGTGTTCTAGAGTAGCTAGATAGAACCTTGAACCTAAGACATAGACAACTATAAGAGTATGTTATTTTCCTGAATTGATTTCATTGAGTTGGGTTGTTAGATACATGCAAGAGCTGGTTTAATTAACCTAGCGAACGAACTTCCTGTTTGATAACCGTCGATCGACACTAGGTCTTTGCCGTTGATCGATGGTCGACTCCTCTGTTCGCATATGAGAGTTGGAACGAGAGGGGTCGTTTTGTGATTAAGGTCCTTGCATATTTCATAATTCCTTGCATATTTCATAATTTCTTCCATCCTATTCATTATAATTCACTTACCATAGAACAATATTTTCCTTATTCGAAACATTTAACTCATTTAGAAAATTTCCTTTTTGGAATAAACCCTCATTACAAACCTCCTATTTATATGCCTAGCTTAACCTTTAGGACTCAGAAATGTATTGTGTGCCTTCGCTCTCTCTGGATTCGATCCCTAAGTACTACAATTGAACCTCTTATTTGAGAGAGTAAAAGTAGCTTATAGTATTAATTTAAGAATGCATAATAAAAGCTACATCAAATTTGGCGCCGTTGCCGGGGAGCATGGATCACCATTAAATTTATTTTCTAGGGTCTAGTCTAGTTTTTTTTTAATTGCAAGTTACTGATAATTTATTTTTCTTGGTTTTCAGGTGCATGCCCAGCACTACCAAAAGCCAAAAGAACAAGGAATTACTCTTCTCAAACCCGTTGCAATCAAATGTTCAATCCGCAAGTAGACGCGACTAGCACCGATCGACAACAACTCTCGGCCGCCGATTGACACTCGTGAATCCACATCAATTGACAGTAATAAATCTGCATCGATCAATGGTAACTTCAGAAAGATGGTTGCGACTCTAATTGTGGATTGAGACTAGAGAGGAGACTTGTATGACCTTGAAGGTCATCTGCGTAATGCAACATGTCAGAGGATTGACGAACAGGGAGCTGTAAACCCTGAACCAAAAGCAGACGGTGCAGTAGCTCAACCTGAAGTTGCCGCCCAAGCTGCGCAACGAACAATGGCAGACTACAATCGTCTAGACCAATTCTATGCTAATAGTTCTGCCATTCTTCCTCCAGCTTTCCAGAGGAATGATTTTGAGATCAAACCGTCCTTCTTCGCACTTTTTGCGCAAACACCCTACCATGGAATGCGACACGAGCACCCTATGGATCATATGGAGAGATTTGAGGATCCAATTTCTGCTATAAAGGCCAATGGAGTCCCTAAGGACTATCTATTCTACATGCTCTTCAAGTACTCCCTTGCTGGAGATGCTTTGCATTAGCTTAAGCAACTACCCCCAGGATCTCTGACATCCTGGACAGACATCAATAATGCGTTCCTGTTCTACTTCTTTGATGATGCACGGGAAGAAGACTTGGAAAGTAGGATTGCTACATTCACACAAGAACATGGAGAAGCGTTCAGAAGCTCTTGGTTCATATTCAAGTCCTACCATAGAGACTTCCCACACCACGGCTTCAATGAAGTGCAACTACTTAGCACCTTCGTCATAGGTACTGATATGCAATACCAGATGGCTTTAGACACCGCTAGCGAAGGAAACTTCAGCACTAGGAGTCCAGAGGAAGCAACAAGGCTTATTGAGAACTTGGCGTCTAGCAATAGCATCAAGAACACTGACTATGAAAGAAAGAAATCAGCTCCATCTCTAAGCAGGGAGCAAATAGATGAGGTCAAGGCAAAGTTGGACAGTGTTCAGAAATTTCTCAAGAAGTAAGAGGTGAAAGCCCTGGAAGAAGAAGAGGAGGAAGAGGATTTGAACTTTGTTGGTGGAAACAGTTACCAGAGACCATGAAATCCAGGCTACAACAGGAACTCCTATGGTGAGAACAGGAGTAACTACATTCAGAGTCCACTGCAACAGAAGCCTCAGGAGAGCAGGTTAGAAGCTATGGTTGATAGGATACTAGAGTAGCATCAGCAGATGACTGTGAACTTCAATGGAAAGATAGACTTGCTGTACACCAACCTCAACACCAAGTTTGAAAACCTCAACACTCATGTCAAGAAGTTGGATAATCAAGTGGTCTAAACAAGTGAGCCCATTCCAAGACATGAGGCCTTGATTAAGAAGAAAGGGGAAGCTAGTCAGAAGCACCACGTCAATACATTGATAGGTGAAGAATTTTGGCAAGAGGTGAATAGAGGAGAGCTGCAAGAAGTAGATCTTTGTGTGGAAAGTGCCATGTCTTTGGGAATTTCACAATTGTGTCGATTGATGCCAGAGCTGGACCATCGATCGACGGAACCTGCAGAATCAGTCGCCTTGTGTGAATCCACCAATGTCGATCGACGGAGTGAAGAAAGCATCGATCGACAGCCCCCAACAACAGAACCGAGTCGTGTACCAAGTCTGAGTGCCAGCCTATTTGTCAGACCTTCAAGGATGGAAAACCAGGAACAGAATACCAGTACACATGATCCCATGACAACAAAAAGGTACTCCATAAGGAAGAAGAAGATTCCCAAATATCTTTGTAGAGAAGCAACTGACAAAGAGACGGTGGCTTTTCCAAAAGAGTTTTAAAATTTCTTTAGATACTCCTTTGATGAAGCATATAATACTCACAGACTGGATATTTTTCAGGGAATCCAGGGAAACAGAAAAGGACATAGAGCGCATGTTCAATGACCTCAGGGAGAGGACGAAGCAGTGGACTAATCTCAAGAAGAAAAATGACCCTGGGAAGTTTGTGATCCCATGTTATATCAAAGGTCACGAGTATCCTAACGCCCTCTGCGACACTGGATCAGCAGTTAACATTATTGCTAGAGTGATTGCAGAGAGGCTAAACCTAAAAGTAGAGTCTTCTAGTGATTCTCTCACCTTTGTGGATTGCTCCAAAGTGAATTCAGGAGGGATAGCTAGAGACGTCCCAGTGCAGATTTGCAATGCCATAATTCCAGTAGAATTCCATGCGATGGACATGAAGATTGATTGGAACTCCTCCTTATTCCTTTGAAGAGGTTTCATGGCAACAGTAGGAGCTATCCGCAACATGAAGAGAAACAGGTTGTATCTATCCTTGATTGATCCATACATTTTCTATGAACCTGTTAAAGTCAAGAACAAGGCTACTCAGATAGAATTGGGTGATGATGCAGGTTTGATTGCTACATGCTTCTGTTAATACGATTAAGAGGATGATCCTGCGGACACATCATCGATTGACACACAACCCTTGGCATCGGTCGACGGTCCCTTCAACCAGAACCAGCACAGATCCCACCCTCTTGCATTGATCGACGATAACAACACACCATCGATCGACAATGTTGCCCCTAATGAGACGGAGAAGACACTCAAGAAGAGATAGTGTACACCGGGCAACAATACCGTGAAAGGATGCCAGAACCTGATAACCAAGAGTATGATGAGTCTTACCTGGAAGAAGAAGCATTCAAGTACCACGCCGTTGCACTCAAGGAATCTGTGAATTTCAGGGGATCATTTGGACGCTGGAATGCAGCAATGATCGACGAGGACCCGACATGATATGATTATAGCTACCTCAGACCAGAAGATTTTGGCATCATGAGAGACCCGGATGGATATGCAGGGGCAATGGATGGAAGAATTCTAAATGTGTCCAAGGACGATATCGCAGACATACTAGCTATGGCTAATGAAGCAGAGAATCTCTTCAGAAATCAGACATCAGGTGAGGTAGTTAACTCAGCTTTGATGGACAGCAACATTTGGGCATCGATCGACAGTCATGACGCATCATCTGGGCAGAGACTGGTAACATGGGACTTATTACAGGACAAGCTCGATGGAGTTTACTTTTCTCAGGACATAATGAGGGAAAGTATCAACCAGAGTTTGGAGGACATCTCAGAGCCCACATATGCCAGACTTAACATGCTAACGGAACGGATTCAAAGATTTAAAGATGGGATGCCCATATTGTCTTTTACTCAGAAGAAGATGGAAAATCAGCATAACAGAGCACATGAAGCTGTAAGAGGTTTTATCAGTGCATGGTTTGGGACATGAAGCGAATATGTGGATACTTACTTTCCACATTTTTTTATAACTTACCTTCCTAGTCCAAAAGTCATAACGTCGAGCTTAAGACTATAACCACGCGCTGAGTGGGAGGCAACCCACTGTTTAGTAAGTTTTAACTTAGTTTTTCATTATCTAGTTCTTAATTATGGTTTTTATCTAATTACTTTAGGTTTTCAAAGGAGGAGTAGAACAGTTCGAAATCACCACCGGTCGCCGCCACAACCTCATCATTGGTCGATGGCTTGGATGGGTTACCATCGGTCGACACTCACTAACCACCATCGGTCAACGTTTCTTATGGTATTTGGTAACCTCGACTTTTTATCAACCTTTTACTTATGCTTTAGTTTTATTAACCAAACCGACGAGATATCACTAGGGATAGTGTCATTCAAGTCTGAGGGAGGTTGCTGATGTTTTTATCTAACTTGAGATTTTATCTATTTAGTTTTTCTAATTATTTTAATAGATTCAAGAAGGGGATTATGATCAGAACTTATATATTGACTAACCATATTTTAGCACCATTCTAGACATGTTGATTGCCGAGAGTACTAGAGATGCCAAAGTGGATCCTCCTGCCATTAGATCACACTTACTAAGAAAGTCTGAAGAAACCAAAGCTGATCTTCAACCTAATACTGACTACTTTGCTTTCTTTGGGTCTTGGTATACATTAGATCAGATTCCTTCGACAAGTCTGTAAGGTACTAGTCTGTTAATTCTGATTTTCTTTCTCTCTTTCTCTTTAGGATCTATAATAGAAAAGATTGAGATGATTTCCTGAGATGCCGAGGGGTAGAACATTGCTGGTAACCCCACTATTCCAATTCAAAGGAATGATCACACATTGTTGGAAGTGAGGGGTAGGTACATTACCGATGACCCCATTATCCGCCTACAACTTTGTATTAAAAAAAATGAAAATGAGATGGCAAGGTGGACTGTAGTAGCATGATTGTCCATTGAATTTGAGATTTAAAAGATTTTGAAAGAAAAGAGGAAATAGAGGGATCAGGAAAGACTTTATACCTATATATGCATGTTTGCAAGAGTTGAGTCCATGCGTCCTCTGATCGATACTCTCAAGGTAAAGCCTGCACTTTATTTTGTGAAAAGAAATGATATCAGTAGAGGGGTGAGTCACATTAGTATTTGTTAAGTTGCTGATAGACCAGATTTGGTTGCTATACTAGGATGAGGCATATAAAGTTTCTCTTTGATTAGCACTATTCGATGTGGTTGCTATATAGTAGGGTGATAGTCATGTTTATGTATTATGTGAGTCCCCGCTTTTCAAACCTCTTCCATGTGGGAACCGAAATTCACACCATCCATTTTCGTAAATTAAGGAAAGTCAAGAAACCCTAACTTTCCCTGAGGTCCCAGATTCCCTACGAGAGCCAACGACAAGTAATCGAATAAACGCATAGGGTATGAAAAGATAACAAAACGAATTTAGAAAACAATAGATCTTTATTTCAAATTTACGTACGAGTGCTCCAGAGACAAAAGCGTACCTGAAGCTTGTCTGGAAACTAGATCACAAAGGAATTCGTATAACACAAGCAGTAAAACGTAACTAAGTTTGCTAGCTCTTCCACCTATGTCGAGAGAAACCTATGTGGCTGCAACTCGCTTGTTTAAGACGAAAAAGGTTTGTAGGATTTGGGATTGGACCTTGTGAAAGGCTGCCAACGTACCCCTTTCGAGGATTAAGTTGGACGTAGTTCAATTAAAAGAGTGAACCAAGAGATCGAACAGCCAGAGAAAGTTCATCTAGTAATTGAGTGCCAGTCATAGAAACCAAGCTTGTTGAGAATAAAGCTTAGGGTTTCTAAGTGCAATGAGTTGAGTAGTCTAAAAGAAATCAGAATCGTCGAACAAAGATGGATAAATGTCTGAGTACGACTCTGTTGTTCTTTCTAAGTTCTTCTAAGCAAGAATTTCTCCCAGTCTAAATCTTCTGATCCTTTTGTTTTTTTTGCTTTAGGTCTCCTTATATATGCCTTCTGGGTTGGTTCCCCTTTCCTTTTTTTTCCCTAGGTCGAGTTTATCATTTCGCGGAAATATTCCTTTTTATCTCGATCTTCATCGTTATCTTGGAAACTTGACATTTATCTTCCGAACTTAACATTTATCTCTTCCTGAAAAATAAAATATATACCGTCATTTCTATTGGGCTCTTTTTCGTGTAAAACCGCGAGTGGGATTTTAGTCGAGTTTTAGACCTTCTCAACCCGTTTTTGTCCAAAGAGCATTTTAGAAACGACGTCGATTCCGACGAGATTTCATTTTTTTGTATAATGCAGGCAACCTTAAGTGTTTAGTTAACCGTTGCCGTTTTACACGATCAATTCAACTTTATACGAAGAAAGGAGTTCTTGCGATAAAGTTACAACATCAATTCCGATTGAGCCGAAACAAGAACGAGATTGATCCGATTTTGAAGGAGGGAGTTACGAGGACGAAATAAAAACGGATCGATGCATTCAACTCGCCAAATGAGTGAGTTGGATTGCTTTCCGACCCAACTCGCCTGTTTGGCGAGTTGGTCATCTTGCTCGATCCATCTCGCCCGTTCAGCGAGTTGGATTGGGCCAACTCGCTGAACGGGCGAGTTGGTTGGCTTATGCGGTCCAACTCGCCCGTTCCACGGGTTGGACGACTTGCTTGGCCAACTCTTCCCCTCGGTGAGTTGGAACATCGAGCGTTATAGTCGTTTCGTTGTTTTGATGCTCAGGGATCTGTTTGTCTGATGCTTAGAGTAACCTTTCTTGAGGAGTTATCGTACGAATCTTTTTCAGAATTCATACGAACTTGATTTCAGTTTTCCCGCTCTCAAATATTATCTCTTTGTTTTTAAAGAAAAACATTTTTCGTGAAGTTTCAATTATTGATTTCGTCTTAACCAATTTTGCCCCAATAGTTAGCCCCCATCTCGTTTGAATCGTGAGGTTCTAGCGAGCGGTTTGGAAGGTTTGGCAAGTTAGATGGAATCAATGGTTGAAAAGATCTTTTGAAAGTGGTCTACTCACTTCTCTAAGAGTGGAATGCAGTAGAATTGGGGCTACGCCTTATGAAGGCTGCCTACGTACCCTTGTAGAAGGGATCAAGCCTTTCGTAGTTCGTTCCGGAGTTAAGGTTCTTACTTCCTGTTTTCCAGTGAGACCTCTATGGTTTAGCCATGTGCCGTGTAGAGATTATCGGGCATGTTGCTGCTGATGGCATTGTATATTGGACCTTTGTCGACCTCGAGACTAGCCTCATAGGCTGTTTATTTTGGCTGACTATGGCTGTACTTATGTTTTCGGGACTGACAGCGTGTGGCTTCAATCCCGTCCGCATGCCACTTTTTAATGAATAAACTAGGATTTCACTTGAAAAAGAGTTTTAGGTAAATTCGGATTTTTGTTAAGTATAGAGGGAAGGATACAAGTTGTCATCTCGCTCCCAACTCTTTTGTGATCGTCCTATTCGTTGCTCGTTCAAGATGTTTGAGAAGCTTTCCAAAGTTTTGAGAGCGCTTAGATATGGACGAAGAGACATGCTTTCAAGATCTCATATCTTTTCGACATCATGCCTTGAGACGTTAGAGACTAGTGTGCTGGGTTTAGGGTAAGACCTAGGTCTAATCACGGTTTTAGGGGGTGCAATGACTACTTGGGCTTACGTTTCCCGTATTGCTTTCGACCTGATTATGTCCCGCTTTAAAGTGTGCGATATGTTCTCGTCTTATGTGACTTGTATGGTAGGAATTGAGCATCTCTCCGGGGACAATTTTTAAGTATCCCAAAAGTGCTGACCAAAATTTTGGATTTCTTTTATAGTGATATTACCCTTGTGTCGGGTGGTCGAGAGCTATCTCTACGAGATGGCTTAGTCTGTTTAGGACGTTGAGAGTTTGTTGTGATCAGAAACAAACTTATTGGTAGATATTACCGTTTTTTGAATCTTCGCGAAGGATACATGTTTAAGAAGGTGTGTATGTTTTATAGTCGCTGACGGACTGTTTTTAAGGTGAGCATTCCGTTTCGGATAGTTTTCACGAAAAACAGTTCTCCGAGCGTTAGCGACGTCTTGCTATGTCGAAGGTTGATTTTTCTTTCGTATGCCACATTTCGTGCTTGAAATTTTTGCGGGCTTGAAGATGTGTGGTATTTCAAGGTTTTGGTTTTAACCTTACGAAAGAGAAACGTTTTCGTTTGTTTCCGAGGAATTAGGACTAATGGGTCGTGTCAATTTGTCCCTGAGAATATGCGACTTTCTTTACTGTGCTTTGTGTAGAGTTTGCCCCCCGAGACTTATTTCGTGTATAGTTAAGGATGCTTCGTATAGCTCTAGGAGCTTTGTTACGAGTTTTTCTTATGTGCCACTTTTTACTTGTAAAACATTATGGGTTTAGAGTAAAATGCGTAACATATTGAACTTGGTCGGTTGTCGACAAGTTTAAGTTTTCCTTTAACCGTGTGGTGGTTACGACTAAGTTTCGATATTAAGATTTCGTCTTATGATTTCTGATTTTGGGCTATCCGATAGTTATTTGCACTTGACGTTTTTAGACTAATCGTGGATTGTTGTTTTGCCGTTAAGTGATTGGATGGAGCAGTGGTCGCTCAAACATTTTGGCTCGGTCTGAAGGATGTGTTCAGCCGCATACCAAGGACGTTGCTGGTCATGAATTAGACTACGACACTTTCGTGTTAACATTAAGGTCATGTTAGTTTAGAACTTTCCTAAAGAGATGCTGAATTCCAGTTGGGATTTTTATTAGAAGGCATAATTGGCTGAGAGCCAAAAAGTGTTTGTCGAGATTGATGGGCCAAATCAAAGTTTTCCGTGCTATAGTCGTGCGAAAATTGTTTAATTTTTGTATGATGACGACAAAAAATAAAAGGCTCGATAAAGAACCCATGCGAGATGATTGCATGCTCGGATGGAACCAAGGGAGTTGGGAGGCAGAATCCAGCGAGCCGCGTGGCTAAGGAATGAGATCTGTAAGATCCTAGCGCGACGAGATAAAGTTTAGTTTTTTTCGTTGAGAGATGATTCATATGACTTTGTTTTTAGCTATACGCAAATTGTCCAAATTACTTCTCCGTAAAACTTGCTACGTTCGTTTCCGGAAGTTTATTCGCATAACTTGGTGTGGCTATACGAAGGATGTTTCGCGTAAGTTTTACAAGAAGTGAATGTCATAGAAGTAAATTGAGAGTGTCTGTAACAGATTACTCGTGATATTTGCGAACGAGGAATGTGTTTTCCTCATTCTCTTTTCCGAATTTCAAAGTTGTTTTACATGACACCGATCGTGTTTTCTCATAGGCTCTTCCGTATTAATTGTCCAACTTGCTGAACGGGCGATTTAGACGGCTTGTTTGGTCCAACTCGCCCGTTCGGCGAGTTTAACTGGTCCAACTTGTGCGTCCAACTTGTTTTGATCGTAAAATCTCAACGAAAACTCCGATTGAGAAGAAACGAAAAGCATTACGATTGAGATTCAAATGCGAACGCAAAGGTTGCCCAAAGGACTGCTTTTCCGGTCCAACTCGCCCGTTCTGCGAGTTGGACTGGTCGGACTCGAGTTTTGATGGTATGCTGGTGCTGTTATTTCGTAAATTTTTTCAATTTTTTCTACAAAAGTTGTATCATAAAATGCTAACTTGTTCCACTTTGCGAACAATGGTCCATATAATATTGTGAAGTTTGATTTTACAAAATTTGTTTCGGAAAATGTTGTTGAGCTTTAATTTTACGAAAGTTATTCCGAGAAATGTCATGAGTTTAGTTTTACAAAAGCTGTTTCGTAAAATGTTGTTGAGTTTAATTTTATGAAAGTCGTTATGTAAGCGTGTTTTCGTGCTTGGCTGTACGAGAGCCTTTTTTTCCAAAAACCCATGTTTTAGCCTCTGAAACTTTGCTATGGTGAGCTTAATTATCGGGAGTCCACTTAGTCGGTGATTTTCTCGTTTCCACAGAATTTATCCAAGAAGATTTTGAGTAGTTTTTCCGAAGTAAATTTAAGTGACACTCATCGAGAATTCACTGAATATGTCATGTAGAATCGAAGCTTGGCTTTTTACAAAATCTTAGGTTTCAAAAAATATTTTAGCAGTGATGGATACGATCTCTCGTTTTGCTTTCTTTAGTTTTCGTCAGCCGTTTTAGGTTTCTTGTGATTCAATAGAGATCAACTTCGTTTCTTCGAAAATTGTTCGGAAGAAGTACAGCAGTGGGGGTTGTGCGCCCGAATTGCTGTGCTTCCTTTCTCCATGAGTAATATAGGGTTTCTCTGCAATTTCTGGGAGAACAAGTTTTCTTTTTTCTGAAAAGTTTTCAAAAAAGGTCTTTTGGTCGAACCCTTATACGCTGAGATTTTTCCAACTCGGTAATGAGACAAACTTTTCGGGGTTTGATAGATTTTATAGTTGCCTTTTCTGTTTAGTGAGAGAAATCGCGAGCTTGTTTCGGTGCCCCGCGTGTGGCGAAGTCATAAGCGTTGGAGATGGAAGCAGTTACTGCTGGAGTTGTTTTACCAGCGTTGTTGCGAGCTGCAGTATTTTCTTTCGTATTTCCAGACATTGTTTCGATCAAGCACTTTGTGGCTATAAGTTAGAGTAATCCGACCCTCCCTCCCTCTACCTCCAAACAGTGGAAACCAAAATTTACATAGTCGATTTTCGTAAATTAAGGAATGTCAAGAAACCCTAACTTTCCCTGAGGTCCCGGATTCTCTGCGAGAGGCAACGACAAGTAATCGAACAAATACGGAGAGTATGAAAAGATAACAAAACGAATTTAGAAAACAACACATCTTTATTTCGAGTTTGTGTACGAGTGCTCCAGAGACAAAAGCGTACATGAAGCTTGTCCGAAAACGGGATCACGAAAAAATTTGTATAACACAAGCAGTAAAACGAAACTAAGTTTGTTAGCACTTCCACCTATGTCGAGAGAAACCTATGTGGCTGCAACTCGCTTAGATATAGACAAAAAAAGACGAAAAAGGTTTGAAGGATTTGTGACTAGACCTTAGCAAAGGCTGCCTATGTACCCATTTTGAGGATCAAGTCGGACGTTGTTCAATTAAAAGAGTGACCCAAGAGATCGAACTGCCAGAGAAAGTTCGTCTAGTAATCGCGTGCCAGTCATAGAAGCCAAGCTTGTCGAGAATAAAGCTTAGGGTTTCTAAGTGCAATGAGTTGTAGAGTCTAAAGAAATCACAATCGTCGAACAAAGATGGAGAAACGTCTGAGTATGCCTCTACAGTTCTAGCCACCTAAGTTCTAGGTTCTTCTAAACCAGAATTTTTCTAGGTCTAAATCTTCTGATCCTTTTGTCTTTTGCTATAGCTCCCCTTATATATGCCTTCTAGGTTGGTTCCCCTTTCCTTTTTTGCCCCTAGGTCGAGTTTATCGTTTCGCGGAAATATTCCTTTTTATCTCGATCTTCATTGTTATGTTGGAAACTTGACATTTATCTTTCGAACTTAAGATTTATATCTTCCTGCAAAATAAAAGATAGGCCGTCATTTCAATTGGGCTTTTTCGTGTAAAACCGTAAGTGGGCTTTTAGCCGAGTTTTAGACCTTCTCGGGCCGTTTTTTGACTTAAGCGTTTTCACGATTTTGTCGAAAGAGCACTTCAAAAATGACGTCGTTTCCGACGAGAGTTTGAATTTTTCGTATAGTGTAGGTAACCTTAGGTGTTTAGTTAACCGTTGCTGTTTTACACGATCAATTCAAGCTTTATACAAAGAAACGAGTTCTTGCGGTAAAGTTCCAATGTCAACTCCAATCAAGAAACAAGAACGAGTTTGATCCGATTTTGAAGGATGGAGTTACGAGGACGGGATAAAAATGGATTGATGCATTCAACTCGCCAAATGGGCGAGTTGGATTGCTTATCCGACCCAACTCACCCGTTTGGCGAGTTTGTCATCTTGCTCGATCCAACTTGCCGAACAGGCAAGTTGGTCGGCCCACACCGCCCAACTCGCCGAACAGGATAGTTGGTCAGCTCACAACGTACAACTCGCTGAACGGGCGAGTTGGACGGCTTGCTTGGCCAAATTTTCCGTTCAGTGAGTTGGACAATCGAGCCTTATAGTCGTTTCCTTGTTTCGATGCTTGGGGATCTATTTGTTTGAGGCCTAGAGTAACCTTTCTCGAGGACTTATCATATGCATCTTTTTCAGAATTCATACGAACTCTATTTCGGTTTTCCTGCTCTCAAATATTATCTCTTTCTTTTTAAAGAGAAACATTTGTCGAGAAGATTCAATTATTGATTTTGTCGTAAACGATTTTGACCCCAACATTCCACAGGCTACCTTTGTTTTACTTGAGGAAAACCAAATGGTTAAGTATGGGGGAGTTAATATATCTTCTTATTTACTAGTTTAAGACTATGATTTGGACCTTATTTGGAGTCTGTTATGTATATCTAGACTGTGTTTTAGAGTCTTTTCAGGTCAATGTAAGTTTTGGAGCATTCTGGAGATAATGGAGCTTGGTAGAGCATTCATAGAAGATATCCAGTACATCTTCAGTCAGAGTCGAGGTCAAGCCTGAAAATCGATCGACAGTGCA